>MNPL01029839.1:42902-53500 GCA_002081605.1 Tropilaelaps mercedesae | reverse complement strand
ATATATATATATATATATATATATATATATATATTTATATTCTTTTTTCTACCATTTGAATTTAATTCAAATCATTCCAGTGAATCTGTTTTGTGCCCACTCAGCTTCTTCATTAGTTTGTCTGGGAGAGTGAGCAAAAGAGTAGCCAAAAAAATCCAGTTGATATTGCGATATATTAGACAACTGTTGTGTATGTAATTGAAGTCCCAAAATAATGCTCATAATGGTTTTACATTGTTTTGGAATCCCAATCTATTTCGTAATATCGGTCGCTCTGTAAACATTTCTTCATAGTGTTAAGAAATTAGCTAATCAGTCAGTAGATATCACAATCTTTTTTACGGTTTTTACGGTTTATTCGTCACCGTTGTACCACACGTGGCAGCAACTCATTGATTGATTGCTAGCCCCAAACGGTTTGTCGTCTGCTAAGTTTGTATATGTTCACATAATTTTTTCGGATTAACTTTTTAAGCTTCTCTTGGTGCACTTTGTGACTGGTCGCTTTCATGCAACTACCGATTACGTAGATGCAGGCGTTAACAGAAAGCTTGCCCGGCAACAAATTCTTTACGAAAAAACACAAATACGTACGGACAAAGTTAAACAGTCGAGCATATGCTTACCGAAATATGAGAATAGTTGAAATTTTGCAAGTATCTTATGAATATTTTCTTCGTATAATCAGTGAAAAAATATGTGACTAGGGCGAAACTAAACCTTACAAATTCAAGGCCTCAAAATCGTCATACACAAGCCAGTGTTACAGGCTAGTGTTCCTTCTTCCTCCAAAGTTGACTTATTTTCAGTGTGAGGCACTACATACTCGCGACGCCCTGTAAAATCATTTAGAAGATTTGCTCTTATCTACATTTGGTCCCGCCTACCGGCGCTTTTCAGCTCCGCCCATTTGGCTCTCCTGAGAGCACCTCCTCCCTAGCGACAAAAGTCATCTAGCAATCAACCGTCCGAGGCCGAGCGTTCGCGCGTCGACATCGATATACTACTTTGTGCCTAGTCGTCCACTCCTCTCCAAAAAGAGGCGACATCTGAAGAAGTGTTTGTGCCATTTATTTGTGTTCCGTCCGATTAGCGACAAAATGATTTGGTCAATTTTACTAGTTTTAGTGCTGTCATAATCTAATGAATTGATAAATGCTACAATTGGCTATTGTGAGGCTCGGTTAGTTAGAGAGTCCCACAAACGGCTGCAAGATATGCTGCTATGGTGTCCTAGATCTGGAGCATAAAGACGTTGGATGCATTTGGATACGCGTGACGATATTTGAGGTGCATTAGTACAGGTCAAAATGAATAATGAATTTGACATAGTAGTGTGAAGCCGCTTGGTTTTAAAAATAGTGGTGAAGTGGCTCTTTCACATAAGAAACTCCGATATTTTGATTGTAATTTGTGCCATTGCTGCTCATGCCTATTGCATCGCGTTAGGAGCATATAAGGACAATCAAATCGACGGGACCACTTCTCCGAAAGGTTCGTACGCAATTATCGTATTACCAGTCAAAATCGAAACGGCATAATAACTAAACCAAAAGCGGTTTTGTACACCAACCACTACAGGACAATTTGTTTTTGAATGTACTGGACCCTTAAACGCACGGTTTACGAAAAGCTGTAGAGATTTAGAATTCCAACATTAGAAAATATGCTTGAATTTAAGTGCTGAGAAAATGTTTTTTGCAAACACAACTATTGTGCCTTGACCGCTGCAGCACAGTCAGCTGAGATAACAGATCCAATTATTTCTCACCAGTTTTCATATTGTCAGAAATAATGAATCTCGGGTAGAGACACAAGCAGCATTATATATATAGATTTTTTCTATGTATTGATATTATTCAAAACGATGCTTCGATGGCCAAGCTTCTTATGGCATTGTAATTCGCATAGTAAACGTAGCACGCTTAATACTCTTTAGTTAACGGAAATAATTTCGGCTACTGTACGTTGTTGTCGACGCCACTTGGTCAATTATTTTACTCAGCTGACAAAATTGAGCAATACACAAATCAGAGAATGATAAAGTTCCAATCTGGAGCTATGATTAATACCGTTTGGTCACGTCAACAAGTTGCTTTGATTGTTTAGAGGGATCAGGTGATTGCGTTGACTCCCTTTAAATAAACATTTAAAAAAAGCCCTTGGTTTTCTAATCCCTCGTCGTCTTTCTTCAATAGAGAACTTAGTTGCTTCCCTAGTTTTGTATGCGCTAAGTTATGTGTAGACGCAGTTTCCGTTTCGCCAAGGACGAGATGGATTTTTCTAATTCGTACGCACCAGGCGGTATACTTTATACAAAATATAATATACAAGAAATATACTACCGTATTGACTTGACCATCTTAAATTCTCGTTGCTTTGCGTAGGCGCCAACTATTCAGTTTGCTGACAGTACGTCCTAACTTAAGTAAGCAAAGAACAAAGGACTATTTACCGCAGTACAGTTTGCTGACAATTACTGAATCTCAAGTTCACTGTAGATCGATTGAAAATTTTTTATTTATACATCTTCATGATCCAATATATACTAAGCTGTTTGTGTAGTTATAATACACATACCGTTATGTGCACACCTATCCCCAAGGTGAAGATCTGTTATTTCTCATACTATTAAGCGCGCATTAGACAGCAAAATGAGCGCCTCATTTTGCTCGAATAATAAAAAAAAATAATGCCACTTTTTAACATCTGTATTTTTCATTACAGCACCAAGCCAGAGACTATGGAAGAACGAATTCCGGCCAAGCGAAACTTATATTTAATGACTGGTGCGAGCTTGTTGTGCAAATCTCGATAAAAAACAGTTACCTAAAATCACAACTTAAGTAAAGTCCAGACTGTGATCGGTTCAACAAAATTCCATGTCACCTCAGCGAACTCAGAGTTTTGGCGACTTTAAAATCTACTCTGCGTGGATTTCGTAATTTCCTCTGCCGCCATGACAGATCTCGAGTCAAGAAAAGCTCACAACGCCAATTCGAAGAAGCGCAACTTCAGTATCGAATCGATTTTACAAGCTGATAGACTGAAGCTGCCATTCAAAAGCACATTGGGAGGTCACCTTTTGGATAACTTGAAGGATGAAGCTGATGCTAGCTCCAAGCAGGTGAGCCCCATCATAAATAATAGCACGCGCAGTGACCTGCACGTCGAGGGCGCTGCAGAGTCGAATGAATCCTCATCGTTAACGGCGAATTTTAGAAGACAATCTTCTCCCTCATCAAGCGACAACTTCAGCTCCTATATGGTACCTGGACTACCGCTTCCAATGCCCCTGGTGGATCAAGCGCACGTAGAACATTTCGATTGGATAAACTGCACCCGATACAATCCGCCACGAATTCCAAGTAAGTACCCAGTAAACATATTGTTTCCGCCTAGTTTTGTATTATGATCTGCTAAGCTTGTCTCATTATCGTTGTATTATGATGGTGTTTGGTAACACCCTAATAGCACTATAAATTGGTGCCTTAACGATATTGCCTCTTGGTTAAGCAAATAATCTGTAGCAATATTATCAGCTTCTCCCTTCAATGAGTAAAAGTCGAATCATTGTTTACATGTACACAACTCCGTATAGGTGTCAAGGCTTTAACATCAATGGATCCTTTCCAAAAGGGGGCTTTCCAAGGGGTTAAATTAGGAGTATGTTCAGCTATCCGTCGCCATTGGCTCTTATAAGGATAGGCTTGACTTGCGAATTATGGGCGTTAAGGCCGTTAAAACTACGGAAATTCATGTTTCCTCATGAACCATATTATGCTCATCATGTATGTCATCAGAAAGTTGCTTTCCGTCGGCACTGAAAGCTTTTACACGGAACTGAAATCGGAATCAAAGTGGGTTTTTTAAAGGCTAAAATACTTCTTTTGCTTCCATAGCAAGACAGAGTGTGTCCTCGAAGACTATGGAGGAAGGAAGCACGATGTGCAATTAACTAACTGAACTTGTAAAATTAGCGCAGTTTTACATAAGTTAAACTTCCTCGTGACTTTCAAACGAAAACTTTTTTTCCGGACACATGAGTGCCGCCGTGTACTTTAACAAGCTTTAGATTGAGACTGCAAACTTACGGCTTCGTAACGACAGCGTCCTATGTGGGATTACTAGAGGTTGGGATACCTGCGGCATCTTTGACACTTTAGTGGAAAGTAAAATTTATAGGCGGAAAATATCTCTTTAGAAAATTTGCTTTATTCGTTTATTATTATCTTTTATTGGTATAAAATGTATGCGCAAAATATATAATTACGCTCTTATAAAAGCCTTGTAAGATAAATAACAGTGGACGTCATATTCCACCCATCACATTTCCAAAGGAAATTCCAGAGTTTGTCATAACGATCACATCCACTAAGCTTTTTTTTTTTCTCATAGACATGAGGGATCGAAAAAGTATCAGTATAGTGGAATTGACATGTGTCACCATACAATCTGCACGCACAAAGTGGCTTTGAAAACGGACGGTGTGGTGCAGTACATAAACAGCCCATGAACAGGTTATTAAAAATGGCCCATAAACAGATTATTTAACGAAAATATGGCGCTTATTTTGCAAAGGTTCTTTTCATACGCCTGACGACACAGCTAGTATTCTGTAGAAATCAACCGGAATTTTACGCATTCTGTTTTGATACTCTGCCCTGTAAAGGCGAAACACTAGCTGCCACGAACTGTTGATAGTTGCCAGGAGTTACCGTCTATATCCTCAATAAAAGCAAAACAATTTACTCGCGATTAATAAAATATGAACACGCTTCATAATTATATTTCTCCGCGAAGCATCTTTGAGTCTCTCTCTTTTATCTGGAGAAAATTGCCTCCAACGCTTAACTTCCAACGCTGGCTACAAAAGCACCTTCGGAGACCGTACTAAACTCAATTCTGTCAAGCGATTGAACGAATTGAAGTACCACGAATCCAGGACTTGTTCTAATTGTACGAAAATGGCTAATATTATCAAGCCTATACATGTATAGAATAATTCTTTGAAGGAAGGACACACACTCCTCTTAGCCCCTCCGTCTTAACATGTCGATTTTGTCCCAACTTTCGTCCATGTTTGCCAGTCTTCAAGAACGGTCGAAAAAGCTCATGCACATAGGGCAAACATTTAATTCGTTTGTAGCGTATCAACCATATCAAAAAGGTTATGAAAGTATCTTTGAATATAGAATACCCAATATGTGAACTTAAGCTGTTTTGACCTTGCCTGTTTGAGCTCCAATTTATTAGATCAGTTCTGTCAATCACAGTCAGTGGCCAGCACCATTCTCATATTCTACCCATCATAAGCGCATTTCATAATAGCATTCCGTCGTCGAAACAAAATAAAGCAATTTTCGTCTAATACATGTATTGCATACGGCGTTCATCCGCAGCAACCACCTTGTAGCGTAGATCGAACACTAGCAGCAGTTTAAAGATAACAATATTCGTAGATAAGCAAACTTCTCCTGACTGACTACTGTCTAAGTCGGCAATTTTTTCGCGCTTATCAACATGATCTTATAGTGACTCTATTATCAGTGATTAAGCAACAACCATACCTGATGAGTTGTTGGTTTACTGAACGATTGTCAGTGATACACGTCAAACGCCACCGGCGCTCACAACGGATCAAAAATATGTCTAATCCGTCTCTACGTATTTGGACGGAATAGACACACGAAGTAGACACAGGTCGAGAAAAGTGGACAGAAGTGATGAAGATATCGTTAGTATTCGGCGACAGTTACCACTACTCCCTAATTCTTATTCTCTGACAAGTGAGGCTGTGGCTTTGCTTATTACGAGAAGACTGAGGTGAATCTTTTATTGGCACCCGTTAACGGTAATTCTGGGCACAAAACATTAGTAAACACCTAAACCGACAATAGAGTTTCTGCAATATGTGATTATACAAATAGAAAATTGAGGTTTTTCCAGAAGTTTGAACTAAGACCGAACTTGAAAACCTTTCATGTCTGTATTTCATTTGATATTCATTTTTTATTTGTTAACTCCTTTCTCCTTTTGCATTTGACCTTATTTTGCACGTATTAAGTTCAGCCCCAACGTTTATTTAAAAATCAGGTAAACGTGCCCAGTTTTTCCCTTTTCCCCAGAAAGTCTAGGCCTGTGATTCAGTTCAATCTTAATTAGAATAAGTCAGTCTGCTAAAGATGGGTAAGACATAAGCTCAAAGGAATTCATATTAATGACGTTTCGAAAAACCTCAAATTGTTTCAAATGAACCTCATCTGCACAGCTAAAATTTGACGAACTACGTGCAAATATTTCACAAATATTTTGTATCGAGTATACTTGTAAATTCGCCCCTAAATGGGCAACCCATCGAAGTTCTATTAAATGATTCAGGCCGAAAAGTGGAGAGTAGTATTGTATAAGTGTCAGTGGTGTAGACTCCCTCAGCGTCAGTCCTGACACTGCCCACTACCCAAACAAATACCTTGTCATGAAGCCTGAGGTGCATAAGCCCTTCTTCGTAGCCAGCAAATGCACGTGCTTCTGCGTGAGTAGATCTCAGTTTGCGGGATATTTCGAATATGCACAATTAAACGAAAGGCAGCTATCTTCGATCCTTTGCTGGAAGGTAGTCGAACTTATATTGAACTGATATCTACTGAATTCTACTTCCAGAGGAGTTGTCAGCGACAAACCTTAGCGGCTGCTCTCCGAACGATCTGCCCAAAAAGCGCAAGTATTTGTCTCGTTCGCCGCGTATTCCGTTCAACTCGGCTCAACTCTCGGTGCTTGAGGAGCGCTTTCGCCAGGCGCCGTATCTAAGCGGGGCTGAAGTTCAACGACTTGCAAACGAGCTAGAGATGAGCGATGTTAGGGTGAGTAGTCAATGGTATTGGAATCGAATTTGTGCCTATGTCTGATTGCAGTCCCCATCTCAATGGTCCATTTATTGCTAACTGATGACTTCATTTAGCCAGCAGAATCATTAGGACCGCGTAAGTTAGGACCTCATTCAATTTCAAAACTGGCGCAACTAAGTTTTCAAATTGAATGAGAAATTGATTTTTTGGGCCATCAAACACGCGTACAACTGCCCAAATAGGCACGGAGGAATAAACTAGCCTATTGCAAATTTTCTCCAGGTTCCGGAGGGACATGGGTAAGGCTGAATGAGCGTTAAAAGATGAAATTCGGCTTTATCTGTTGTAACTTGCGCTAAGAATATCCTTTGTACTTGTAAAAAGTTCAATTCTGTTGTAATATTTTCAAACTATAAGCTATTCATTTAAAAGGTACGACCATTCGGTATATAAACACATTTAACGTAACCACATCGGATTACTTATACCATTTGTTGAACACTGATTACATTAGTTGATAGTGAGGTGCCATACTAAGGTGGACTTTGGTATCCATAAGTTGCCACGGCCTTCGTACAGTTCATGTACATCCAAAACTATATTGTGGACTGCATGAGAAGCTTCGTTCCATGAAAATTGTCTTTTAGTCGTCACGATTATAAAAATAACAATTTGATTTTAATTTAACGCATGTTAATTTTTTAATTCTATAGTGCACGATAAACTATGATATCATGAACAATTTTTTAGGAAAAATTAATTTTCCATGAAAACAGATTTTTAGTAATCAGAAGAAAACACTACATTCCATAGTTACTGAAAACTTTAATGGTACCATAAAGTATACGTTAAAATCGTCGTCTGTGGCGGTCGATACGGTCGACAAAGAGAGCCACAGGGTATCGGGGCAAGTTCAGATGGTACAGTATGATATTAATATAATAATCGTCCTCCAGTTCTTATCGGTCCCATTCTATATGCTTTCAATGTACTAAGATATTTAGAATTGTAACTGAATATATCGCAAATAGCAAATCTAGTGAGTGACAATGAGATCGAGCAAAAAGAACAAGAAATTTTTTAGCAGGGCAACCTTTTGATGGTCGAAAGTCGCCTTAGTCAGCCAGTAGGCGATAATAGTGCTGGTAGCGGTGGATAAGGTCAGATCGGACTTCAGCGTTTACCGAATCTCCAAACTGTCATCAGCATTGGCCGGTACCTGGGGATCAGGTGATAAGAATTTAATTAGCGTATGACAGATTTGACGAAAGCAAGGGACAAACGTCCGGCGTCGACCCGGCGACCGCAGGAGGCTGTTTTTGTGGTTGCGTCGATAATGATACCGAGATATAACGAGCCAGCGAAATATCCTACACCCTACTATGGCAAACGCTTGGCGACGCTGCCGACTCACACACCCGTCGAGACCGCACCGTAGGGTTGACGTTGAAATGATGTGACAGTTACGCGGCTGACGAGAGAATTTTAGCTTTTATTTTCTTTTGTTTTTCGCGTTCTGCATTCGGCCGCAGGTTGGACCCCGCAGAAGTAGGGGGTCACTTAGGTGAGTAGGTTTGACAGCGTCATGTCAAGATATATATCGTAGGTTTAGTTCAATGACGGCATAAAAAGGAGGGCAAGAGAGTGGGACAACATGGAACGTCTGGGCATATCCGTCTTCAATCTTTCAGTCTTGAGAACTTAGATCCCTCATTCCGCTAGGCCACCGTATTAAATAAACAAATTTCAAACAAAGACAACAATTATATTAAATCATCGACAATAATAAGCATTAGTCGACCGAAAATACAGAAGAATATATATACACATATATATATTTTTTAGGGCTGACTATCAACCAACATTTAACTCCGCGGTAGCAGTGTTTGCATTACCTCGTAAATGTAAATGTGCGCCGGCGGGGATCGAACCTGTGCACCTACGTGTCTCCTCCGGTGACAAGGTGCATACGAATGCACCAAGCCACAGAGCCCGACATATATATGTATACACATATATAGGCACCAAAAGAAACTCCTCGTATTGACGCGTGATAATAACTGTGCGCAGAGTTCAAATATTAATGATATCAGTCAAATTTGTATGCCTCTTCTCAACGTGTATTCATTTATTCAGAATTTTACTAAATTAGTTGGGCGCCAGTGTTGACTGCACTGGCCCAACCTAGTGTACTGTTAGAAGTGCTGTAGCTAAATTTTACAAGATTTTACCGAAAGAAACTGTCTCCGGTTCCTACTATAAATAGCTGTAGGTATGCGAGTAACATTTCATGGTCACTTTTGCAAAGTCTGGCGTTTTTTTTTTACTGTTGTTGCCTGTTTGTACCTAGACTGCCGCATAGCCTGCAAATCGGATCAAGTAATTTCTGAGCGCCACGCAAATCGAAATACCAGAAGATGATCTGTCGCGGGGACGCCTATAGCCTACTTGGTGAGGTCATCGAACCAGAAACAGGATTTTCTCCTTCAATCGAGCCGCGTCCCTTCGCGCTTCCGTGGCTCTATATGGGAGTCCCCGTTTTCATTTATAGGCCCATAAGCTATATAGGCTGATAGCAGGGATATAGATTATTTGCTGCATCTGACAATAAGGCTACTCGATTGAGTATCAAGAAGAAGTAAACTCCCCGCTACTATATCCTTCCCATACAACTGTTTTTCGTGAGGCTGCAATGTCATTGCCGCCAACCCTCGGATACACGAAATCACGAAGTCACTATTTAAACCCCGAACAGACCTGACTTCTTTTGTAGATGACGGGGTAGGAAGCTTCACGCGATGAGCCACTTTTAGACGTTGGCTTGCTTTGTATGGAGTGAATTGTGTAAATCTATTTCTCCACGTCCTTCGGCTGAGTGGCTGCAGCTTCATTTAACTCGATGTCACTGAATTGAGCTTTCAACAGCGCCCGCTGTCGATCATCAAAGGAAATCCTCAATTAACTTCAATAGGAGCAAATATTGCAATGTTACCAGGACGCCAGATAGCGTCAAGTAGTAATCTGTTTCACGGTGTGCTACTACATGCGATCCATCGCTAGAAAAATCCTGGTTCACTATTCGCTTGCGTCTACTTCTCTTGTCAATGTTTTGCATCATCGGCTCCAACCAACTCCTCTTCGTCTTCGATTAGAACGAGCAACGCGCTCGGCCCTAACCCTCGCCGTTATCGTCAAATGCAGGTTAGATACTGGTGAACTGGCTCTTCATACTTCTCAGCCAAAGAATATGCGCCTACAAAGGAATGAAAGCGCTTCGAGGATGCCGCTTGGGTGGACCTACTGTTCTCTCGTTTCAGCCAATTAATTGAATCCCACAAGCTGTGCGGTGGGGGTTGGTGCAATACAGTGGATGAGGCCGCGTCCTCAAGATAGAACGATAAAGAGATAGTTATAGAGAAAGAGGAGAGAGAGAGAGAGAGGGATAGAGAGAGAGAGAGAGGAAGGACATTGTTACAACGCACGTACGAGGATGCTTCGGGGTCTTCTTCCAGTGAGCTCCATTTCGCCGGTACAGTAGACCACAAGATTGTGATTTTAATGCTGATCCGTCAGATGGCACTAAAAGCTTAAGAAAATGAGGGTCCTCGAATTTTTTACGTCCATATACCACGAAAGCACACACAACCCACGAAATGAGCTAATCACTCCTCATGTGTCTAGTAATGGCTGCTGGTTTGGATTGTTTCGACGTGACGTTAAGAGATATATTACTATGAAAGCAGACTGATG
>MNPL01029839.1:18047-38451 GCA_002081605.1 Tropilaelaps mercedesae | reverse complement strand
ACAAAAAGTAGGTAATAAAAATAATATGTAAGGGAGGGTGTGTTTATGGGCCAAATTTTCACACTTGATTAGGTTTTTTGCATCAGGTTCCACTCTACGAGTCCAAGAAACAAGATATTCAAACAGTTGCTTGAGTGAATGCTGCCACCTAAGTTGTATGACACATCAAGCGAGCAAACTGTAGTAAGCAAATGAAATATATATGTACATTGATATTCATGTATAGGCAAACGTAATACCAATAGCGGCTGCACCTGCTTGATTGAGCAGATAAATCTGTAAATATATCACTATCCAACACACCGTGTATGTTTTACACAAATCAAAGCAATTTCGCGTATCCCTTTTTTACAAGCTTACCTTTTCTGCCTAGGCAAATCAGGTAAACCCATAGGTCATCAGCAGTGTTCACATGTATTTCATTCAATTTGTGCGTAATCGAATTTTGCCATACTACATTGTGACATACTCGGCGCTTTGTAAGTATAATGCGCTTCTTCCTGTGTTATGGAATTTTCAAGTGTTATTGACAGTACTTTTCAATGTGATATTTTGGAAATCTAATTCTAGGCCGCCTTGACGTAAAAGCTTGTGTGGAACATACTTTTGGTTGGAACAAAATGAATCTTAAGGAATACAACAGGGTATTTTGAATTTCAATCACTTAAGTAGAATTATAAAAACAAGATAATTTATTAACTTACAATGGCCTCTTCATTTTTTTGTAAATGTTTGATTAGACATGAAGCCATCTACATTTTAGATGACAGGAGTTGTTAAAGAGAAGTGATTTACATCTGAACTAAGCCTTTTGCAGTGTAGTACTGGATGACTAGGAGTTACCAACCTATGTGTATAAATAGAAAATCACCATGATCGTTTTATAGAGTCCGTACGCTGTTTCAACACAATGTTGCCTATACGAGCAGTACAATCCATGCAGTATTAAATGTGAGATAGCAGTTAATTATTCGAATCTGCTTGCTTGTTATCTCACTGTGTACCAACTATTATGTACGGATGTTGTAGTATCTACATCACCTCTCATCGGTGATGTCACAGATTATACCGAAGAGTAAGTGGATTTCGATATGACGCCATAGGGCTTTGCGGATTTCAAGGTTCGTGCCGATTAGCGGCGTTATGAGAACACCAGCAATTCTAAAGCTCCAGCAATAGACCTTGGAATAAGTGCTTGGTATCATAACTACCGTTTGTTGCGTTTGTATAAAATTATCATGCCTATTAACTATAGGGAGTCACTGGACTGGCAGTTTATAGACTTGTATAGTTCTCTAAATGACGGCCATCAGACCTTTAGTGCAGCCAATAAGTTTTTACTCAAAGTAGTGTCCTTTGGTGACAGTTACCTGAGCGGTAACCATAGTTGAAGCTACTTTTGTCGACCAGTTTTATTATCCAGATTATCTAGTGACAAAGAAAGACTCAAAAATGCTGGGGCAAACCGCCGCCCAGGGACCTTCAGCAAAGGCTCATGGTGGCCTTAGTGGGAACATACATGGCCTCATTGAGTGTCGATCTTTGTATAGGATACCCGTATGCTTTTTAGCACTTCTGGAAGGAAAACGGACTCGAAGGTAGAGTATGTTTGTGCAATGAAGCCTACTGGCGTCATCATCGGTACCGGACTCGGCTTCGTCACGAACAACCACCTTGGTCTAAATCAGAGCATTGCAGCAAGAACGCTTAGTGCAATCTTCTCTTTCATCATTCTGAGCATGGGCGATGTGATGCATGCCATATGGATACCTTTCGTTGGCACCCTGTTGATGGGCGTGGGCTGTGGGGTAGTTAGTCACAGAGCGCCGAGCTACTTCCACGAGCTGAGTCACCACAAGCGCCGAACAAACCCGTATGTGGTCATTATGCCGCTATCAGCATAGATACGTTTCACCTAACATTTTCTGAGCAGAGGCTTGTCTTTTACCCCTCGTGATGGGTGCAGTGCTTCGTGCAATGCCGCCAACGGTCTTACGGCTAACTTTAATGTTATCAGTGAAGAGGGGCGCTCAAAAGGAACAGCAATTGCCTTCGCAATGTCGCATCTGATTACTGTTCTTGTTGCACCACTACTTGTCGATTATCTATACAGATTATCCATGAAAAAACCAAAATCTGGTGAAATTGTGTACTGTATGGCTTCAGAGAAAAAGAACAGCAGGATGACAAGGTTCAGGGACAATTTGTTCAGAACGGCCGACAGCCATTATTAAGAGATATGACACGTTTAGAAGACATGATTCTGCCTTTTGTATTTTCTCCATTTCTGCACGGCAGTAGTAAGAGTATCCTACCTACATCCACTGAATGATACTGTTCCGCGAGTGCCATAGATACTTAAACTCACTTTTCTACTGAACACAGTGTCGTATTCCTCGTTATGTTGTAAAAACAGCTTTAGTAAGAACGCAGTAGTTTCAACTGTGTTTACCTAGCAACATCACAATTACGTTAAACGCTACTACTTCAAAACATTTACTTTACTCATTGTAACGATAACTTCTAAGCATGCATGAACGCGTGGGTTAACATTTATAACATCCTACATTTGCATACACGTTGGTAAAAGCAACTGCTGTGCTAATATTTGTCGTAATTGCAACCAAGCAGTATATATTTGGTTTATCAGTTTGTGTTTCAATACCAATGTTATAGTTAATATTAATATTATAAACCACAAGTATTTACAGATATTTTCGAAATTCTTCATCAATTATGCTGATTCAATCAACTGTGCCGACACTGAACGCCGCTGACAGAGTGGCTTACAGTGACATCGACGGCTGCAACGGTGACAACTTTGCTACATTTTCTATATGCTTTTAACCTTGAAAATGAGCCGTTGCTTGTCGCAAGCTTGTTCGTTGATGCAAACTGCGACTCAGATTCGAAATAAATTTCCTAATTGTTCAACAATATGAATACGCTTTATTTGCCCGATTTTCGGGAGTAGAAACGCGTAAAGCGTTATGCTGATATGCTGTTTGTCCATTTGGACATAATCGGCGTGAAGAATATGTATTTCAGACTCAGAAAGGCCTATGGGGGTCAGTTAATGCTGTGTCTTGGGCTCGTTCTGGAAAGTTTTTATACTCAAAAGGTTGTTGTGATAGGTAGAAAACGGGACATTTCCAAGTCAATACTATTTCCAAGTCGATACCAAATCGTTATCGTTTTGACAGCCGCTGGCTTGGTTACATTCTGTCCATCCGCCGGCAAAAATCAGACTTGTTGTATTCCAAAATAAGACATGAAGACAAAATTTGACGAATTTGAAGAACCAAAATTTGACATTTCCGTAACCGATACAGTAAGCTAGCAAAATATCATAAGATAATTGAAAATTCAGATTATGTTGCAACGTTGGATAATGCAGATTATCTAAGACGCCTTACCCTTATACTGTATGTATTATACATTAACTAAAGATGATTGTTTCAATAAAGTAGTAATAAACGGTCATTTTCATAAAAAATAACTAAGCCTTTAAAAAGACATCGACCTTGATAGCGAACTTATATTTCGGCATTGGAAACACGAAAAGAATCTTTCTTCACTATTCGGTTACTTTAGTAAAGGATATCTTTTAGAGTAGTCCTTTGGATGAGTCACTAAGTAAGGTTCACGTTAGGTACTAAAATCAAGCTATTGCGCCAACGTGCCAAGAAGAGATTAATGGCTTGGCATACTTGTTTTATTCAAAAATGGTTTACATACTATAAATATATATACATATATATATATATATATACGCGAGACTAATTTGTCATAAGTAGCCTCTTAAACTTGATAAGAGATCAGGTCCTACCTCAGTTAATACTAAGTTGCCTATGAGTAACGTAACCCAGTTGACCGCACTCTCAGGAGTCCTTCTGCACTTTTACATAAGCAGACAAATAATTTCTCATCTTTATTTGTGATGATCTATCCTAATATCTCCATTATGACCATTTAAGTTAAGGTTGCCGTTCGGTTGTGCCATAAAGCCGGATGCAAGTTACAGCTGCGACACATCATGAAAATGTCATTACCACTATCGCAGCCGACACATGAGACACCTACCATATATATATATATATATATATCGAGCATTGTACGACCCTATAAAAAGAGTAATAGTTAGAAAATATATAGATATTGATTAGACAAGTGTCATACAGTCATGTAGCAGATCACACCCGGAACAAGCAAAATATGAATATATAACAGCCTGAAGTTGATCTATCTACCAGTATTTCTTTATTTTTGATGGATTTTGATATATTAGCTCCACACATCAGCTCTAACGCAGGGAGGAAGAAGGAAGGAGTAAGATTGAAAAACAGTGAAGGATCTGAAAGTCTTCGCTCGTCGTACACCTACTAAAGGGCGCCCGCTGGATGGCACGCTACATTGGTTGTTTTCGTTTTTACTACTATGCGGCTGACACCGTCGTTTGGCTTTTTACGGTGAGAGTATTTGTTCAGCGTACAGAAACAGCGAAATACTTAAGCGACTTTTGGAAAAATTACCTTAACTAATTTTTGCCTTCTAATCTGAAAATAAGCCTTACAAGGGTTTTTCTCTACTCAGTTTTCTTCCAGTGATAAGGTTAATTAACCAAAATTCTAGGAGTCAAAATATGTGGCCTTAGTTTTACCCTCAAGTGGAACAAACCTTTGTACTCCAAATATGCGTTTTAAAAGATGAAAAATTGGTTGTTGATTTTGCCTGAACTAATCTCTAATAATCTTTTGTAGCAATATATTCCTTCAGTGATAATGCAAGTTCAAAGTTATTTTTTTTAGCCGAGGCTCAAATTTTAGTTAAGGCAATATTCGCGTTTCACCTAAAAACCATTTCAATAGGAAATTTATTTTGTTGTCTACTGTGCCAATTTGGCATATAAATTTGTCACCTGACAACACGCGTGCAAAGACAGGTCCACTGCTGAAAATAACTACTTTTTGGCTCATCTCTAGCAAAAGCAGGGAATACTTGTGCTAGGCTCAAGGCTACGAGGTCTAGAGAGAATGCCAGTATTGAAATTCGGGGAGTCTCGGCTAGTGGGATATGATCAACCTGTCTTTATAATCGCCGAGATTGGACAAAATCATCAAGGTTTGTTTCCACTTAGAGAAATAAGTGATTGGTTATAGTGGTCACTACATTGGGTTCCTACGGTCCCTACCAGTTGATAACAGAATTCGATCAAGAATATTTGGTTTATTTGGCCGTATTTATAATGATACATATAGATATCACTAAATCCATACATGTTAATGCATGCGCCCGTAACAAACAATACAAGGCTGCTATTGTTTATTGAGTTCAATGGTTGGAAACTTGGACGTATGAGCCCATATCCATTGTAGGTTTACCAATAATGTTGGTTAGCACAAGGAAGCGCAAATTAATCCGAATGCTGCAGATACCTTCGTTGATTATTAAAAACAGGTAGCTTAGAAATCGCTGAGCATCTGGTCGAAGAGGCAGCGCGGGTTGGAGTTGACTGCGTTAAATTTCAGAAGAGCACCCTATCGGACAAATACGCAGCCAGCGTTCTCGCTAGAAGGTAATGTACTCATCAAGCACAATGAGGTATCGATTTTCTTTGTGATTAGGGATTATGCGCCCAAAGTGTATGTGAGATAATTTCTTAAGATCAGAGCATCTACTAAGGAAGCATTGTGCTTGGCAATATTAAAGAGGTACCCGCTGAAAAGGGTTTATCAAACGCGATATGGTTGGACAGTTACATAGAGGAGTTTTATGAACCAAAATAAGACTGTGACTTTTGATTATACTCGTTTCGTTCTGCTAAGCTTCGATTAAGAAAGGATGCTTTTGTATGAAACACGAGCTTATTTATTTGACAAGGGAGGAGAACAGATTTGTACGTGCTATTTAAGTTAAGGTGTGTGCGTGTTAGCTGTCTAAAAACCGGTGTTAACTGAAACAGGTATGATTCACCCAATGCTTTTGGGGCAACATACGGCGAGCATAAAGCATTTCTTGAGCTGCCTTCAAAAGCATTTAGTAACCTTAAAGGCAAGGCCGCCCGCAATGGACTTCTTATGTCGGCTTCCGCAATGGACGAAAATGCGCTTGACTTTCTCGTCGAACTGGGCGTGCCTTTCATCAAAATAGGCTCCGGCGATTCAAATAATCCGCGATTAGTCCGGAAGGCTGCACAGACCAAAGTAGGTTCATAGCTAAACTCCCGCTAAGTCCATCACCGATTCTTCTCTCGTGTGAATTTGATATTTTACCTTCTCCCATAACAAAACGAGTTCCCATAAGTTGAATTTAGTTAATAGTAGGTTGATTTTAGCTACTAATCTCGATGTCTTTTACCCTACATATTTAGATGCGCTAATTATTAAGCTGAGTGCTTTAATAGAATATGCTGAACGATAAAGATTGCTGAACAGTAATCGAATAAAGCATCTATATCGAATTAATCATGTTCGCTGCACATTAAATTGAACACTATTAGATTAATACCAGTCAGTAAGAGCTGGTGGTTTTTGACCATTAAATCTAAATCCTTTAGTGGAATACATAATTTTTGAAAACGTGTCGTTTAACATTGATACAGATTCCTCTCATAATATCAACTGGGATGAGCAACTTCTCTACTGTAAAACGCCTATATGCAGAAGCATCGAAACCTCTTGGACTTTTGCAGTGCACATCTGCTTATCCCACTTCAGCCGGTGACGTCAATCTTCGGGTGATGGACACTTACGCCAAACACTTCCCTGATGCTGTTATAGGTTAGCTATATTGCTATCATTCTACTGTCTGTCCGTTTGGTGTTCGTTGTCTTTCGTCTTTTACTAATCGGATATAATTTCGGTGCAAGCATCTTCAACATTGGGTGTTGCTTACCTATGCAAATAGGTCCTGCATCGCAATCGCTAATCAGCCCTTCGATGATACCCTTGCAACTTGAGCGATCCCATTATACTTAACACAAACGCGTTTTCTGTTACGTATGGCGATAAACTTCCAGGTTTATGCAAATGCGAAATAGGTTGTCGTAGTACTGAAACTGATAGGCGATAATTTGCCATTTTATGTATCGCCGCCCTTACCGAATTCATACATTACTTGAGTACTATTTCAAAACATCTGGCTGCCTTGTCAAGTAGTAATAATTTCATTCGTTAATTTAGCTCAGTAGATTCGTAGCAATCATTGGTATGGATGATGGCTATAACAATAGACGTTCATTGCTCACAGGGTACTCAGGCCACGAAGAAGGATTCGTTCCCACACTAGGAGCCGTCGCCCGTGGCGCAAAAATCGTAGAAAGACATTTTACATTGGATAAGCAACTTAAGGGAAGCGATCACAAATGCTCGCTAAATCCCTCGGATATGGCCGACATGGTCAAACAAGTACGTACTCCAAATTCTATTTAATAACCGATTCTCACAAGCCACGATTCAACACAAGGATTTGCCTGTTATGAATAAGACTGTAAAAACCAACGTTTTACCTGTAATTTTCTGATAATTTCTTTATGAGATGTTATGTACCGTAACAGATGGGTACCTTGGATAGTAAGTAGATAAGCTCTCAATGAAGTAATCTTCTAAAACTGACCTCGATAAAATAAAGGGAGATCATTCGGCTTTCTTCATTTCATAACAATGACGGTTCTCCAAGATATTTTTTTCTTTGTCGGCAACGTAAAGGTCAGATGAAACTCAATTATTGATGCATTGTTGCTGCAGATTCGTCAGCTCGAAGTAGCACTGGGCTCAGCTGAGAAAGAAGTCCTTGACTGCGAGCGTCCATGCTTTGAAAAGCTAGGCAAGAGCCTTGTAGCTTCAAGATATATACACGAAGGAGAAATCTTCACCGCAGAGCACCTCAGTGTAAAAGTTGTTGAACCTCATGGGTGGTGCCCATTTGAAGAACATCAGCTTCTGGGCAAGAAAGCTGTTAAAAACATTCCTAAGGATTATCCCATTGGCGAAGATTGTGTTCAGTAGGTTTTCTGTATTTTGTATTCCGTTTGAGCTCATAAGGCTATGAACAGATATGTGCCCTTTATATAATCTGTATGCTTACGGTGCTCAATGTAATGCTAAAGCGATTTCAAGGTTAAAACGGAAAATATCCCAAAATTAAATTAAGCGTACAGAATTTGTAATCTAGCCAAAACTATCAGTCTGAATATAGCACAGCCATGCCAAAGGAAAAATATCGTGTGATCTAAATAAAGTTTCGGGTAAAAATACGGACGTACGTAATATAATACGATAATATTGTCGTATGCATCAGTTGTGTCTAAAAATATTTGAGCTGAATGATCGACAAAACTTCTACGAATATATATTCACACATTGATTGAGGTCTGCGCAGAGCTAGATG
This sequence comes from Tropilaelaps mercedesae, assembly GCA_002081605.1. Taxonomy (NCBI): domain Eukaryota; kingdom Metazoa; phylum Arthropoda; class Arachnida; order Mesostigmata; family Laelapidae; genus Tropilaelaps; species Tropilaelaps mercedesae. The sequence continues at coordinate 30,063 of MNPL01029839.1, read as the reverse complement.
CATCGAGAACATACAAGCTCGAGCAAATGAAAAGTGGCATCCTTATGTCTATGTAGAAGCATTCGCTTACACTGAAGAGAAAATTTATTTGTAACTATCCTGTAGATTATTGCGAATAAAACCATATCAGAATGGCAAAGCCCAAATATGCGACGAAAAATTGAAAAATCAATAAAATACGTTTACTGTCACCCGGCTTTCAGCATATTGCGAATCCCTTCAAATAATTAAGTTGGTAAAATTTAAAGAACTGAACAGCGCGTTTATTTCCATGAAGCTTCCCAACATCTTTATTTTCTTTTCACACTTAATTTTTTACTGTGTAAAAGGTCCCTCGTATAAACGCTATCTATAATTATTAGATAGTGCAAGTGCACATTAAAAGTACCTATTAATAAATATACTTATATTTTATAATTATCTTAACATACTTCGTTTAATGTAGCATTCCCATTTTCAGAATAGGGATGCATTACCATGCACACTTGTAAGTACATGCTGTAACAACGTATTCTTAAGGTAATTGTCATTATTTGAAATGCCCTGCTTTCATTTTGTAAATTATAATTTGGTGTCAGCACCACTAGTTGTCATTTTTATTTCGAATTGGGTTGGCCACCTTGGGTAGTACAACATCTATGCTCTTCGATAGCCTTCTGAGTATCGGATGAGTCCAACGCCAGGCATCGGTGGCAGGACGCCACTTGGGTACCAAAATCGATATGCAAAGTACCAGCATAGAACAGCGAAAATTCCGCCAGCAACCTTTTGTACCATAGTGTGAAAATATAGTACTGTGCCAACGAGCATCACGTCCCAAAGCAGAGCCAGCATTGTCAGGGCAATGAATAATGCGCGAATGTATGGCGTATACCTGCAACGATCAAATATAATATGTATGTGAATATATTGACGAAGCCGACGCTACACTCTATTCCGTTTATCTTAGGCAAAGTCGTCCATTAATATTTCAGAACTTAGTTATCACTAGAAGAAAATCTATTTAGAAGTGTGAAATGTTACATAATCTTTGCCAACGTCAAAACATAAAAATAGTGTCGAGAGTTACAGGTTCCTAAGTGTTTATGCTTCCCTGAAGTTAAACGAAAGAGTTATAATAAATTCTGTATGATATGTATTGCGAAGCAGTGCATTACGATACTTTAGTGCTTTTGTAAATTATTGTTACCTACATAGAGAAAAACTTTAGCAAGTGTCTACATAGAAAATTCTGCCGAGACGTGGATTAAACGGACATGCAGTTGTTCGCTCTAACAAAAATGCTTATTGCAACTATTGAATTTATAATAAATTTACGAAACATAGACAAAGACTATGGTAATACCTGGGGTAGTTTTTTCTAAGAGCTTGCTTCTGTTCATCGTTGAGATGGTTCATTGGACTATTGAATTTATAATAAATTTGCGAAACATAGACAAAGACTATGGTAATACCTGGGGTAGTTTTTTCTAAGAGCCTGCTTCTGTTCATCGTTGAGATGGTTCATTGGACTCTCCTCGTCAAACTGCTCATTGCGGATAATATCCGCAATTCTTTCCCAATTGAATAGAGTTCGCAGTTCCTCACTAATAAGTAGATGGCAAAAAATTAACAGGAAACAGTGTCCCGAGATATCGAATCCAATCCAACGATGTCCTCTGTCCAGACACGCACTACGCAAAACAATCTTGCTCGCCGAACAAGCTCCTGTCTTAGACTCGACATACACGAAAAAATTCGTCACCAAGGACCAGATTGCCGTTCCTGTCAGCATTCTCAGGAGATGCTGCGTGATTCGGTGCTTATCACCCGCACAATAAACACTCGACGTTAAGTAAATATACAGCGAAGTCAGGGCCATTGTCCAGCCCCAGCCAAATTTCACAAAGTAGACGTTGAATACGTTAGACTTGTTCGAGAAGTACGTCTTTGGAACGGGGAAACCAATATCGCTGATTGTCGAACCAATAAACAAAAAACCGAGGTAGATTCCTACTTTGTGCTTGGCGTCAATCAAGACAGCCCTTCGGCACACATGCAAGATCACCATCAGAATTGTATTGCCAATTGTCATGGGTTCTGGTAGTGGCCTCCGCCCGATTGGTGAAACCGTCGATCCTTTTCTTGTGTTGTCCCACTTTAGTGATGCACCTCGCCGATCACCGTTTCTAGATGATAACTTTAGAGGCATTCTAGTTCTCCCTGGGATATCAGAAAATTTTAAAGAATTTTTATTTTTAGTCTCGAGGACAATCACAAAACTTGCGCAGTGGTGAAAATTGCATAAGTGCGTAGCTTATTGGAAATCAACCACTTCTAACTTGATCACCTATGCGCCATTCTTATCATCCGTTTCCGGGAAAAGTTTACGCTTCAGCGCGACGCTTATTTAACTGGGGACATTAATATCTGCCGATGAATGCTTTTCGGTCGACATCAAAGCATTTAAACTAGAGATTTAGCGATTTTTACGGGTGTAATTTAAAGGAAAGAACTCCATTGAAAAGAGAGGCGGACCGAACAGATAGGTATCGATTTTGTCGAAACTCATGGGCAGCGCCATCTTTGTTTTGTTTCCATCAGGGAAAGGACAGCCGGTGCATTCTGATGCGTACCCTATCATCCCATTCAGTCGGAAATTGTTGCAAGGGCGTCACATAACCATCATTCGATCACCAAATATCAAATATGGTAAGCCCTGACACTTATGTTGACTGCCAATTATTTTGAGGTTTGGTCATACGAAAAACAAAGCCCACAAATTGTAGAAACAATGTGGCACATTTTGAGCGTACCACGGGATAGCTTTTTTGTTTATATTCGAACACGTGTGGCACTGCACAACCGGCGAGACATTTTGTGCGTTTTCCACATCTGAGCAAGCAAATCGTTTTTCTTTGTCGTTGTTGTTGTTGTTTTTCTGCTTTGTTGTAAGCAAGTGAGAATAAGGAGGTGTCAAATTTAATTTAGAAGGTTGAAGCAATAAGGGTTGTGACATCAGCGGTGGGCACCCAAGACGTGTAAGTCAAGAAAGTAGGCTTTGAACTTAGTAGTACAACATAGTATATTTAAGTACGACGCTAAGAGCTTCAGCTTTGATTCACAGTCAGACATATGTTTATACGGCTGATACCCATCGTCATCATTATTGTAAATTACCATCACTGCACAAACTTTTGTAACGTTGGATGATGCAAAGCTTAAACATAAACAGCCGTATGCTTAAATTTCTAAGGTTGGAACTTGTTTATGTTAAAAAAAAAGTATGACAAAACGACTGTCATGGATGCTAACTCATATGTTTAGATAAGGGCAAAATGGCATAATTAAGTAGACTACAGAATGTATTACCGATTTAGTGGCAAAACCTGTACAAGAAATTAACAGATTCTCAAAAATATTTTAGTATTACCCAGTGAAGTGTCGGTGTCGTGATAATATGTACATAACACTATGTCAGTGTCAAAAACTTTATACCTGTCTGGCGCTCCGCGCTGCAGACAAACATATCACGACGGGCGAATTGATGAAAAACATTTATATACAATAAGGTGTAATATGTGACAAAAATAATAACATCTAATATTTTTTTCGACTATTGAATTTGATAAACAATTCTTTTATCATAATGGCTTCTGAATAAGAGCAATTTGAGATTTTCCGTCTAATACAGTTGTAGGACAAACTGTATTCATTCAAAAAATAAACAAGAAACGCGTTTGAGTGCGCTGATCATTGTGAATTATTTTGTAAAGTAACATTTAGGTGTTAGATAATAGCAGCATTATTGAGTTGTGCCTGGTAGGCCTATGTATGATAAAATGGCACTTTACGACCGCTGCATTTAAATAATTCATCTTCATTAATTCTCCTTTCGTTTGTTGTTTTTTTTCATTTATAGATATAACAGGCCATGGTAAGAAGTTTCTATTAGAATGAATTCGAAACGCGCGAAAAGTTCAGGCCGCAATGGCCTTAAGAAAGCCAAAATGTCATCGATCCCTCACGTGCAGCTGAACGTGTCGCCTATACTCGACGATGCCCTCACCGCTAAGATTACCCAATGTTGTGCTAACGGCTGCGAAATGCGAGAGGGCGATGTCGAGGTCGTCACTGTACCATTCAAGGTAGTGACTGTAGACAAATTTCTTCAAGACGCTACATTCATCGAGGAATTGGCAGACGAACTCTTCGACCTCGAACTGAATGCTAAAAACAATGATCTTTACAAATTCCACCAAAGTGGAGACATGTTCAGCTGTGATACTCCGGCGATTCTCGGCATCACAAAAGCATTCCGAGATACGCTACGACCTTGGCTTAAGAAAGTGACAGGCATCGAGCTCAATGATGAGATCAGTATGTCATACTCGAAATATGCCTACACTGACGTTCTTCTATGTCATGACGATGAGCTCGAAGGAAGAAGAATAGCCTATATTTACTACTTGGTATCGCCGACGTGGTGTGAGGCGGATGGCGGGGCCCTAGACTTATTCAACATCGATCCGAAGACAGGCGAGCCTGCGCACATTGAGAAATCCCTTTTGCCTAAACGAAATCGCTTCGTATTCTTTGAGGTGACTCCGGCAAGTTTTCATCAAGTGGCCGAGGTCATCACAGAGGACAAGATTCGTCACTCGCTCGTCGGTTGGTTTAATGGACCTCCTTTTGAAAGGCCGCCTCATTACGAGGAGCCACCTCTGTCGGTCGCCCCGCATGGATTCGTAGACGAAAAGGTACTCCGCGCATGGATCAATCCACTCTACCTATCTGAGCAGTTAGAAGCCGAAGTACAGAGAAGGTTCTGTGATGATAGCCAAACACAACTGGACTTTTTCCTCACCGAGGACCGCTACCAGGCGGTGTGTGAAGCTTTTAGTGAGTACAACGGATGGGTGGAGACCGGTCCAGCTAACCGACGTAAAGCATTTGTGATGCCGGAGGATGCCATGCCGGAAGTGGTGCGTGAAATGATGGCTGTACTTAGCTCAGAGGCGATGTACTTAATACTCAGCAACATGACGGGACTTCCACTACATCCTTTGGGAAAATTCGATCGGGATGAGGAGGACGATGAGGAAGAAGCTGATCCTAAACATCGGTAATATATTCTATGCTTACAAACTGTTTATTTTGACAGGCTAGAGAAATGTCGCTGATAACGATTATTAGCTAGTTCTTCTGTCGCTTGCCGTCACACCGAGGGACTTGAGAGTTCATGATTAATTTCCTTACAATGTTTTACCAGATTTAAGATCCGGGACTGGAGACATGGCGCATACACGCTGGTGCACGACGACATGCAGGACATTTCCCGATGTGTTCTCGATCTCAGCCTATTCTTTAATGCGGATCAGTGGCGTGCAGACTGCGGAGGATTCACTTCTTACATTGCAGACGACGAAGAATTATTAACAGTTGTGCCCAAGTCGAACTCGCTATCGATGGTCTATCGGGAGGATGGTGTTCTCAAATTCGTCAAACATGTTAACCATCAAATGGCCCAGGTGGCCGATCCTTCAAAGAGACATTTTCAGGATGTTCATCTTAACTTCGTTCATTGACCACCAGTTGCCAATCGTTAACGACAAATCGTTACGTAAGGGGAACCTTACAAATTGCGCCCAGAATATAATCGATATCCTAAAACTGATTCCGTTGAGGGTTTAGGACGACTTAAATGGGACCCTAAAATTATGACAATGATATCAATACCCAGTATCATTGTAAAGGTAGCCGTAACCACTAAGAATGCAAATTCGGTATTTGAAGCGAAGCATAATACTGAACGGTGTTTTTGTGGCATTGTCTTCCACATCCTTAACTTGATGGAAGGTGAGCGGAAGTTCATGACGGCGGATGCGCCATCAATAGACTTAAGGTAATATATGAATGGAATACCAAAGCTGGTGGAAGGATGATCCTTGGACATCCCGACGTGATAGAGTGTGGTCGTTATTCCGGCTAGCTTACGAGACGCGTATTTGGGATTGAGTTCGATAAAGGAAAGCTAGACGTGTAGTAAATGGCTAAATTTACGTGACAGATGACCTCATGGCATGACAATAGTCATTGTGTACCGGGCATGTGAAAATGCTAGAACTGGACTTGCAACATAACATAATTTAAATCCGATTCCGTTAAATTACAGATGGGAGTAATAATTTTCCCAACTTGTTATCGGTTGGTTGTATTGTTCACACACGATTGGTACCATGTTAAAGAAAGTGGGTAGAGCACGAAACTGGACTTCACTCTACCTGCAGTTGTATGTACGAGGAAGTTCTTGTGTAACCTCGAGTTCTTGCCCGTAGATATAGATCTAGGACGGACGTGAACTGAAAGTGACAAACTATGCAGCACTAATCCGTGAATGCCATTGGGCTGTCCAAAATGATCTAATTGCGTCACATACAAACATCGAAAAACAGAAAAGAAAATATGCTTTTTAACTCTGTGTGTATGTGTGTGTAAACCAGACGTGGAACATGTTGGAATTTTTCCAAAAGCACAATTTAAGAAAAACATTACTATAGATAAGTAGACGTATTTGTCTAAGGGTCTAAGATAGGCCGTAGTATAGAAGTCTTCAAAAGCATTTAGTGATAATATTAACACAAGGAAGCACAGCAGAGTAACTTGGTATATTGGATATCATAAATGGGGAATTAATGTAGTGCTAACCTATGTCAAATCCTAGATGTTGGTTTCCAAATAGACAAGGTTGTCAAATGATTGGAGCGAGTTTCCAGCGAATTATTATTATTTTTGTTACCTAGAAGTAACAAAATACCTAGGATGTACACTTTAGAGTACAATGCCACTCTGATTTCGACGAGTCAATCGAATTCAAACAATGTTTCGATTTTTCATTATAATTTTTTTTATCATAACGTCTTTTCAATTGACTTTGTACTTCTAATACTTGACTACCCATATTGTCAGTATACTACGCCAAATTGTGACCGCCAATAACCGATTGAAAGCATTTACGGTCCCCCATCTCAAAAACCATAAATTAACGGTTTAGCATCTAATCATGTCAATTTTTTAGCTCGTGTTTGCTTTAATTTAGCGTTATCTCTACCCTGTGCATTCGTGTTTTTTCGCTTATTCGGAACTCATTTGGTTTGTCTTGCCCTCGTAAGGGAACGTATTTCCACGTTCCGACTCGTCAGTTAAAATACCTACTTGGATGTGATACGTGGAATTGTCTTAATCTATCAGGAGTATGTTTCTCCTGTTTGCTAATGCTCGCCGGGAAATGGTGGCCGTTTGCGTGATTTCTGAAGCGACCAGGCCTCAACATTGTTGACCTTTGCGGATTTAGTCCTTTCCTTTGATATTGTGTCGTGGTAGATGGTAGTTCTTCCGAGCGTTAAATTTACTAGCTATTCATCTTCTACAATCACCACTTCTTGCTTGGAATTTCCCTACTCAGGCATGAGAATCACTAGTTTTACCTTACCAGGCTATAAATGCAAATACTGCTACTGTATCACAAATCACAATAATACGAAAAATAGATATTACCATTGTAACAATAAAAAAGCCGATAAAGCAGCGAAGGTAAATAAATGTACTGAATTTGAGCACGTCAGCAACGATGACAGCTAAGAAACTACTATCAATAAACATGAACAATAAAAACAAATAAAATAACAAACATGTATATAGTCATGCACATGCCGTCTGCTTTTTATTTAGCTACAAGCACATATTGCGTCTGCTAGAGTAGAAATGCTCATGCTATTTACACTATAAGTTAGAACAAGAAGATAATAATCATTAGCAATAATAATAACAGTGATAATCGTTTATTATTCATATCACCTCTCATCATTTTTATTTTAAGCTGTTCTTTTTGTACGTCTTGTAGTTGGTTGTGTAAAAAATGAAACGTTCATGTGTACCAAATCTACGTTATATGTGAAGATATACAGTGAAGGTACGGGAACGGTTCGATACTAGCGTTCCCTTAGAACCGGTGAGCGATAGGAGATCCGCTTTTATGCAATTTTCTAGCGCCACCAGCGCTGATTTAAACGATCTGGGTGAAGAGGCCACTGTTGCTGCTTGTGTGGTTATTGCTGCGTTTGTTGTGATGAGTCGTCATGGTCTGTGCTGCAATAAGAGATCTTTCAGGTATATTTGTAGCCAACGCTTCAGCTCGACGGACTGACTTTTCATCATTTGACCAGCAAATCCTACTCATTTGAATAATCATTTTTTGTGTGAAACCTTCTTTTAATATTTCGTTTCATGTATGTTTATGCTAGCTGTTCAGCTTTCTAAACGAGACCATTGTCTTTGAATGTGTAGCACGCACGTACTTAGTAACGTAATTTATACACTCGACAAAAAACGTACTGCTGCTGAAATTGAATATGTGCATGTTAGTTACAGACAGGTTGATAAACACGTCAAAGATGTACTTATGCACATAATGTCCAAACATGTGCTGTTTGTACATATCACACGTGTGCATATCGCGCGTATCTCTGTGCATATCACACGTTTACGAATTACCACGTATAACAGGAAATCGATGAGGTTCAATAATATGGTATAAAATATCTAAAGTTGTCCACAGATTAGAGTGAGCTTCAACTCACTCGAAAATCAGCCAAAAGTCTTAGTAGTTTTACCGCATATGGAGGTACTACAATTATGTACCAGGGACAGTAAATGTTAGTTTCATACAAATTTTCAAAGCTTTATACATGGACGCGCTCGGATTTATAAATAACTTGAATAATGTGAGCATGAAGTTTGACTGCAAGTGCAATGGAATTCGCTATAGACAAGATGTTGACGTTACTCACTAACCTCTGTCTGGACCATTAGCATCCTTTGGGAGCGCAGATGTTTTACTATCTGAGGGACGTTTACCTTATAGCCATCTTTCAAGACATCCATTAGGAAGTCCAACACGATGAAGGTCCCCGTAAGACCAACTGCGGCGCTATATTAGATAACGATAAAAGCAAGACGAACGAAAACGTCTAATGAAGATCCAACGATATCTAGCCATAAATCGAGGCCTCAGAGTGGAGTACAGATATTCTAAATGATGCATTTGCATGTATAGCAAACAAACGGTGCAAAGATAAATTAGGGGGGAATCGTCTGCTGGATGTATAATATTTTGTTGAATATTTATCATCCATTATAACTGAAGCACGGCTTGACAATTTGAATCTGTGGCCACCTCTGGTCAAATTGACTCATTTGTGTAGATAACGGCGCCAAATGCGGTGGCATTGATTCTTTACAAGGGCACACATTGGAGGTATTCTCTTACGCATTCTACGTATTTATTAACTTCTGTCCCTCATTTGTTTCACCTAATTTTTCTGCTGATATTGAGAAATGGTATGGTCTTTAACCAATGTATATTAATGTGTTTTCGTCATTGGAAACTTGCAGTGCACAAGAGATACTCCTTCCCTTGCCTTTCTGAACATTGAGAGAAAAGAAATCACGTCATCAAGGCTGCTTGGTGTTTTGTGGACTTTCAAATTGGCGTAATGTAGCTGATTGAACTGATGAGTCAGACCGTTCGGGCACTAAATTCAGTTTTAATAAGCAAAGCTCCCATTTAATATATATATAGCTTGCAAGTATTTTCAATAAACTCATAATGGGCAAAAAAGTATTGCTGATCATTCGTTCAGGCGAACTGCAGCAGATGTACTTCCTATACTCTAAAGATGAGCAAACAGGTGTTATTTTTGAATGTTGAATTTGTCTCTAATTATGTTAGCAGCGGTTGATTGGGCGCATTCTACAGGCTATTTCCAACTAATATTTACTATGCACGTGACTCACTGTGATTTTGAGACTTCGACTGACAAGGGATTCACGTTGAGATTCAGCCTCAAGATGGATAACGTACCGATATAAATATTTTGAGGATCCAACTGAGTCAAGCCAATATTGAAAACATTGTCGCTAAAAGGAAATCAACCGCGTCCAGCATACGAAAATATTTGAAATGTACCGACAACGTTTTTAGGCACGTCAGCTTTCTAAGCCTTACTTTCTACGACCGATTGCTGTTCCTGTAGTCTCTATTAAAACAATGAAGTTACAGTGAAATTAAGCAAGCAAACAAAGGAAAACCATGTACTTTCAGCGCTCTTATAAAGCGTATTAACAAAACAAAAGTAGTTGAACAGAATATTAACACCATGCCGACCTCGTTAGCACGGGGCTACGAGCATTGCGTGTGGCACAAACAGCTTTACTCGATCTTATTTCCCCTACAAGTGAAAGCTACTAGTCAAACGTCAAGTTTCGAAGCGCTGAACACAATAGGGGGTTCCTGTGTCGTATTTTAATTGTTATATTGTTTTCTTGCTTGATTCCCTTGATACAGCGTACTTTATGTGGTTCTCGTTATAGCTGGCTGCGACGATAATGCCGATTATAAAAATGAGAAAAATTACATTGACGTCGACGTCGACTAACCGCCTGACAGAAGAAGCAGCAAAATGTCTTTTTGCTAATGATTCGTATATTTCTTACTATTACTTCTTTAGTGAGCTATGCTTTGACGTCATATGGCGAAGCCAGCGCCACATTTATCTCAGAAACCAGATCGTGTAAATCGGCTTCAACTGTACGTTCCAAGTGTGCATCGAATCTTATTTTTGTTTGTCTTACTACTGCTGCTGCTTGTCCCGAAAAAGTCTCTGAATTTCACGTTGTTCAATTGCTTCGTAGCAGATTTGTATATGTGTGCGTCGTCACCGGTGCACTTTGTACTAGTGACTGACTCGGCGCACGACTTCGTGACAATGTACAGACACATGTTTTTTTCAGTAAACCGTGGCCGTGATGTAGATGTACGGCAGGGTAGGAGACAAAAGTCAATGCTGGGGCAGGAGTCTCCAAATCTGGTTAAGACCGTGCTGCACGAGTCGTAGGCGTCGCTGCTTGGAACGCGGTGCGTCTTCATATCGTCACGTACACCCGTATACGCAGTGACACACATATACTGACAGAATCCAGCTCTCATCCATTGTTGATATGCAAAAAGATGCAGAGCCGACAACCGAAGCGACTCTTAGTGGAGTCGTAACTAATTGCGGTGCCTGTCATCTAAACAAATACTTTGGTGAGGACTAGGGGTGAAGGATAGTGACACTAAATTATGTTTATCTGCAGCATCTGCACAAATATGTTAATTACTGTCTGTCCACTAGTTAGCGGCATTCAAAAAATGAGGTTGACTATAACAACTGGTGCTAGAGAAAGGGAAGGAAAAAGGTAGGACCCACATGCGGAATAGTCAGCATGCATGGCTATCAAACATATATCTTATGTATTAAAGCGTAGTCCGCTGCTTCTTTATTTTCAGTTAAAAGCTGTTAATAACTAGTTGGGCCGAGCTTGATTTTTGTAAGCGAGCTTGAGCTAAAAATAAATATAAATAAAAACATCTAAAGGAGACTAGCAGTCCCGATACAAGATTCGCCGTAATCTGTATTTCATGTAATACACTATTGTATTTGAGTTTATTTTACTATTATAAAGTGTAGGTAGTGCGCCTGGAATGAGTCATTACCTTCTGCATTTCCTTCTGTATGTTGGTATAGGCTATTATAGTATCAACGAGCTTCTCATGTTTCTCGACAAACATACGGAGGAAGCCCTCGTGCATTTCCTTCATAGGCCCCTATGTCACAAGAAAACGCACCTGCCCTCTCAAGTTCTAGAAATGGCCACAGCATTCTATGTTGGATAGCTAACTCATTAAGTAAATGATATGATAGCGACACGAAATGCTTCTTACAATAATATTACAGCTTACTCATTTTAGACAATGACGCGACACTTGCGCTTGAGCAACCATTATTTTGATCAACTGCGCTGCCAATGGTTTAATATTCAGATCCCTTCTTTTTATGTTGGACAACATTTTGACATACATTTATTAGAAGAAGTATGGCTTTGATCTAAAACTAGAGTGCATTTCTAATCGCTTAAGGTTATTACCTCTGATTTA
>MNPL01029830.1:19425-44170 GCA_002081605.1 Tropilaelaps mercedesae | reverse complement strand
CACGTATATATATATATATATATATATATATATATATATGACTATGCGCCGTCCAATGGATCCAGCCTCCGTGCTGGGCCAGAATTGATTGTATTATAAACCAAAATACGTGCAAAATAAACTAGGAATGGCTAAGAATGCTAAGCACTAGAAAACGATATATATATATATATATATATATATATAATTTTTTTGGACAAGAATATCGAGTGAATGTGAACCTGTGGTCTTTTCATGTGATGATGTGACAGGCTTAATGAATTATAACTAACGCTAGTAAATGTAAAAAATCCACATAGAACTCTATTTTTGTTATTTATATAATGATCAGCAACTAAGTAGGCAGCAGCACTGAGCATTAGTGTAATATATTATATATATTTCTTTACTATACCTGTGGAATTTGAAAACACGAAACCGTTCTCCGGATAAAAACATGCATCGCTGAATCTGAAAAGCTGGCTACCAGTGGTATGCCTGTGAGTAAACTTAAGTACCTATCTTTTAAAATGTTTGGACCTGTGATACATATATGATTAACCGGAGCAGTCTAAAACTTCTCAAAAATCATTTTTCCAAACCTGCATTTAATCAAGTTCAGAATAAGGAAGCAACAGGGTAAGATAACTTGGTTTGTTTCAAACAGTCACATTATAGTCATCAATAGCACTATTGTTAATATTATAAGCTCTGTACAGTTTTTACCAGATGCTAATCCGCAAATGGCCTAAACCAGGATAATACTTTAATGGCTTTATTTAATTGCGCAATACGACAAAAATAAAACTTTATCATTATTGATGTACTAATACATTGTACGTTAAAGTGTGTTCACTATACTTGGGATCGAACGATTTACGGAAAGAATACTCAGTACGGGAAGCAGTGATTTGAACCTAGGTGTAGTTGACTGTCTGATAAGTTGTAATTCTAGTCGAAACTTAATCCGTTGAATGCTAACCAATCAAATGTCTGTCTAAGGTTTTGTGTCGCAACTCGTAGAAAGGAAGAAACGTTTTCAGACATATGTTTTACCATATATGTACATATATGTTACATGTTCGCGCAATACATTAATGATACTTAAAAGTCTTGGGAAAGGATTTTAAAAAATATTTTGAATTTGCTACGCATAGGTAGTTTGCACCAGATTATGCTGGTATGCGTTAAACTTCAACATTAATTCATCTTACTCCTAATGTAGAAAAGTAATTCGCTTCATTTCAAGATAAAAGTATATTCTCTATTTGACCTTTATCGTTGGTGAAATCACTCGCATTCTCAAAAATTCTAGCAGCAATAGAACTCGATCCGTTTGTATGATGAGCGGCCTCAACTGCTACCCAATTGCCTCTTTGGAACCTTCGAAGTTATGCATAGGAATACCAAATCGCAAAGGTGCGGTTGTCATTGGGCTTGTAGGTCCTCTATTAATTTACGCAGGAACTTCCTGGTAATATATTTGCATTAAGAATACACATAAGCCAAGCGAGAAAGCCGCCCAGGTTTTATTAAGAAAGGACGCACCAAAGGTAATGATTAGTATTAAGCGAATAATAATTATCCCAACTAAATTATTTATTAGTCGTACACGAACATTGTTCAGTAAGTGTATTGACATTCGTTTTCTTTCAGTGAAAAATCACGTTCACTTGCTACAGCAATAGAGCACTTCTCTGTATGTCATTCTCTGATATGCGCCTTAAAAATTCTTTATAAGAAGGCAGTATTAATTTTTTTTAACTGATCAACTTGCGTTACATTATATAGTGTACGTCATATTTGTAACAGACAATCAAATGTTGCTACAAATTTCGGCTCCAACGCCCTTACGAAAGGTTGAAGGTATCCCGCAAAGTTACAGATTTCAAAAAAACAATGAAACAGCTTTGTTAACGTTACTGTAAGGAATGCTTTAAATTTCTATGTGTTAATCGCTGTATGGAAGCAATATGGCCCTTTGAAAACTTCCCGCTGGAACCTCCTGACTTAACCTCGAAATGGAATTTTCGGTTTTCCGGAAGTTGGCGAACAATTCCTGTATATATTCCCCAGTCCGAGATACTCCGTCAAAAATTTTTTGAACCTGGGTCATACTGTCTACTATTTCGGCTTTAAACTTGCTTGCAATTTGCTGGTAAACTTCAATTAACCTGGAAATATTGTGGAAAGTATAATAGATCCATAAATTACATTTATTAATATGTAAAATAGGCTAAATCATATGTTTATTACGACCATGGCATTGCTATCGCTAGCATTGACGATGATATTACAAATCACATCACAAGGATTTCACCACAAAAACCTATATAACAATTTCTTTTCTAACATCTTTATCTTAAAATCTAACCCTACGGCACATGTTTTAACAGCAGGATGTTTTTCAATTACATTGACAGGAGCATAGTGTACGGCAGATTACGCATTAGAGATCAAATTAAATACGTATCGGCCGAATTGACCTGCTAGAACAGCTTAGCAGCTTTGAAAAACGTAAACTATACCTACAATTTGTATAGTTTGTCTCCTTTCTATTTACTACGAAGTATGCAAATGTGTATGCCTATATATAGGCGAATCCTTAAATTTCACTATGAAGCATTCTTACAATGTAACTAGACACTATGTTCGGCGGATGCTACGTCTGTATAAAAAAGTTTCGTTTGAAAAATATGCTACGGTGATCGTATAGATAAACTCCATTTAACGTTACATGCAACATAGTGCATAAATGTCTATGCAACCTCAGTACAGTCTCACTTTTAATTTACTAAAAAGGTATTTTGACTGAATTTCAATAATATGGTTTTATTGGATAGAAACATCATTTTTGTAACAGCACATTATATTTGAAATGAAAAATGATTGCGAAAATTCATGGTACGATTCTACTACAAACAATATAGAATACTTGGAAAAAATATTGGAATGATAATAAAGCTCTGGCGAGGCAACACCATAGTTTATTAATGGCCGGCGAATGAGCCTGCTCACATGATACGTACGCGAATTTTATATAATCCTCAAATATTGGATATCAGGTTCGCCATGTACCGGCGAACCGTATAATGTGTATTACTGTTCTAATTTCAACAAAGCGAATCATGCAGATCACGATCTCCTTGGCTCAACGAAGATAACTTTGAATGAAATCCAGCTAAATTCGAGCAACTGCAAGTGGTTATAATTATCCTCACTTGTGATTTGAAAGAGCTCTCTCATGTGCCTTTATTAGAAATACTAGACGTACTGACATATAAGGTAACAAAAATACTTGCTCAGTGCTTTCTCGTAAGGCAGCCCGTTGTGCTAGCTCATTTCTCCTTTTCAGGTGCTCACAGTCGCGTGTGATTTCACTTTTGACCTCTGAAACACTCTTCAGTAGAGTTATAGCCAAGCCCTCAATCGAAATCTCTATGTCTTCCAAGCTATAACGCAAAATAACGATACGCCTTGTTGTCATTGAGAACACAGTACGATATTACTATCTGAACAACATGCCGGTATGCTATTGATAGTCAGATCTATATTTCTTTGGTTGTCTGTTTGCTTATGTGCTTTTCTATACATTATCTTTCTGAAGGTTAAGTAGTCTTAAAATAAATACTGAATTAAAATCCATTTTGATCGTTTTGACTATGTAAGCGAAACTCTGCTCCGACTGCTAACTGTTAGTTTATGGCACCGAGAGTTTGGCTATATAAGATAGGTACTATTGATCACTCGTTTCACAGCCATTCTGTCGGTAAGTTGATAAGTTCTTTCCCATATTTCCTGGGTTTAAACATCTATATTGTATAATAAAGCATTTTAATGTCCTGATAAACACCTTATTGCAATATAATTAACTTTAACTATGGAAAAGTGATGCAGTTAGCGTTTTTATCATAACGATAGCATTTGCGGATCAAGACTATCGTCTCCGCATAGGTCTGACCTCTTCCTTCCAAATTAATACGAATAATAATGTCGAAACCTAGGGTAAAAAATTTCGCTAACGTTTTCAGATTAATATTTATGGAGTTACTAATGAATCATGTAATTGGTTGTACGCTTGTCACACCCAACTCACCTCATTGTGCATCCTCCGAAGGTAGATTTCTTGTAAATGCTTAAGCGTCAGTTAAGTTTGTAGTCGAGCTTGCTCATAGAGCACGAGAAGTATCCATCGTCTGAATACCCTTAGCTGAAACTGAGCTTTATGTATGGATTATCAATTTCCAACAATTGAGCCTTGCCAAATGAACATTCAACGGTTTCGTATTCTTTAAAGATATCTGTAAGTAGATACCACGAAACTGCACTGTTCGAAAATATTTTTCTCTCTAATCGTAATGAAGCAGTATACCGAAATTCTTCATGTTTGTTAAGCGACCAAAACGAGTTCAAGTCGAGCTAAAAGTATTTTAAAAAGCTCCAATACGCTAGCTGACCCTTGGCAGCCAATCGTATCTAAAAAATGTTTAACAATGTTTCGCTTTGAATGACACAAATAACAACCCTATAAAATAGGTAGGTTTTCTCATTTTCATGCGTAACCAAATTTCCCCCATTATTTTACTTTGTTCGCAATGTTTGTTTATTACTTAAACTATTGTCTAGTTATGGCAGCGTGCATGAAAAATAAGATCACACTTGACCTCTAAGCCTCCTCACTTACTGCTTTGTTACGTATTAATAATAGGTTCTCATTAATGACTCTTAATAACGTAAAAGAAAAGAAAAATAATAATATTAATAGTAAATCAGAATCAAAAATAAATTAATGTACTCCATTTGGCGTCAAGTACCCTTCGCCTGAATATAATTCAAATTTGTAGAGACAATCTACGAGGTTGCTGTAAAATACCTAAACTGAGACAATTCACGAATAGATTGCTCACATAAAGCGTAATGTATACAACGACGCTCACTTCTAGGCAGTTAATTAAATTGTCTGTTGAAAATGTTATTAAACGTATAAATTGCGTGTTTAGTGATGTTTATGGCCTAAAATAATGACGCCTATGACAGTACTGAGCTGAACTATCAGAAATCAACACTATCAAAAAGACGACTGGACACATATACTTGGTATTGCAAAAAAATTACAGTCTGACGAAACAACACACCAATGGTGATATGTTCTATATATCGTAGATATTTCCCCTCAGGTCGTTTTATTATTTGGTTGTGATTTTCTTTTTTTAGAGAATTAAACCTAGATAATATGATCGTGGGACAGATGAACATGTCCAGTACTATGCTAGTCACACAATTTGCGGTAAACGCCGCGTAAACTTTGTTTCAAACATCTTTGGGAAATACGACCTGCCTTAACTTTTTTTGTATTCAGTTCGTACTGTGCTTCTTGCCTTAAAAAACGTCTAAAGAAATTATTCCAGAGGGGACTGATTTTTCTGTAAGTGCGCTTAGAAAATAGAACGGCCCGAGAGGCAACTGTGATATTATTTCCATTATCAGTGAGATCCATTAGTAAGATTCATATAGTGAGATCCATTATCAAATAGCAGAATTAAACCTGACGACCTCCCAATAATTTATCTTAAATCGTATGTGCAGGCAGGCCTGGAATGATTTTAAACTTTTTTTGGTGTTTGCTTGATTTTGTACCAAATATCGCCAGAATCGAAAACAACAACTTGGGTAGTGTACCACGTAACTTCCACAATGGTCTAACAGATTGCGACAGTGAAAACATGGAATAACACTTCTTATAACCGATATTCATTCAGTTCTTATAGAGTACAATTCCAAGGAAAAATGTAACTTGTAGTGGAAATGATACAAAATTCGCTGTGGCTGTTTTTCAAACACGACTGCATAAAATCAAGACGGTTCTACATTTTTCTTACGAAAGATATACAAGAACTTCCAGTGCAAAAAGTTACATCAATTTTCATCCGACTGAAAACGAAAATTGTAAGAAAAGTCGCCATGTGCAACATAGTAGTAATTACGATAGTAGTAACAAAATTAGACTAGTTTTCTCCCAAGATAGTTTTTTTTGTGAGAGGCAATGGTATAAAAGTATTAGTTAAGAATAATAAGTGCCGTCAAAATTTTATTATCAGAAGCACTGAGATCAGACCACTCGATCCATACAACGATGAGCCTACTATGTATACTGCTAGAACTAACTTTGGAGTTGGAATCGTTCGAACATAGCGTATTCAGGAGCATTCGTATTTGCTATAGACTCGAGGAGTCGCTTAGAATTAACGGCACTAACAAAAGACTTGAACTGCACTCAATTAGCAATCGCTAGTACCATTAAATCCTCTTATTAAAGAAATTAGGCTTGTAAATTTTTAGTTCACAAGTACTTTCCCGCACTTTGTAGCTGGCGTATAAATGTTCCGCAGGATACTACTGGACTAGTTGCTATATTGAAATTTCTAGATCATATATTCCACTGAAATCGTCATTCCGCCTCTAGAACTGAATGCTAAGTTTTTAATTTGGTTGTGATTTCGTTCACTGTAAACAAAGAAGGGACATATTTAGGGTGTTACTATGAATTCATTTTTAACGACTATGCACGAATTCACGTTTATCGAATAGGTTAAATGTTAATTGAGCTATTAATCCTATTGAACCAATTGCAAAATAATGTTGCTTCTCTTAGAAAACTGCTCAAATCTGATTGTCTAGATAAACTTGAAATAACTTGAAACGCTTTAGCCATACTAAATTCAAAAACGCCAAGTGTTCTGTTTAAGCGTATTCGAACGTCTTTAAAAATTAATGAAAAAGGCACTTCGTCTAAAATCTGGAAAATACTAGGCTCCCTGATATGTTTTCTTTTGTATATATTGTTTCCATGAATCTCTTGACTATCATTTCACTGAATCCTTCAGTAAAGCCGATTCAAATGCAAACCTCTCGTTGCTGATAACCGAAACGATTTTGGACAAATAAAAAACGAGCAGTGTAACACCTGATGGCTCACTATTTGAAAAATTTAGAATTCTTATTACTGAACTTTTGTTATTGCGAAGATGCCTTTTTCACGTAATATATCCATATGACATCTAATCTTGTTACTAAAATCTGTTGTTTGAATTTTCTTCAAAAGGATGCTGGAAGATAATATAACTGAAATATGATTACTCAGCAGTTATGTACAACGTAGAGTGCGTTTTTCAAGGGTTGCTCTACGGTTATAGTTTTTCTATGAATTATGATTTGGTAGTATTCGGTTTAAAGAGTACGATTCCATCGTTATCCGCATGAGATTTAAAAATGCCACTTTAAATAAAATCAGAATCATGCATGTCTTCCAATAAGCATCTCGGCGAGATCATGATACCAAAAATTCCGTTACTCTGGACGATTATATGTAAAAAACTGTCCGTCCAGCTAGCCAATTATACAACATAATATTTCCTTGCTTTATGATGCAAAGACCCTCAATTATGAGCTCTTTAATTATTTAGTTTTGTCCAATGCATTTTTTCGGGTTGCAGTCCTCGTATTTACACAAGCATATTTTTCAAGCATTTGTTAGAAAGTTAACGTGGATTAGTTTCTTGCTAACGCAGCTGAGCGGCGTGCTTAATATTTTTTAATTGGTTTTACAGACTATTATGTGTGGTAACGATTCTTTGTTAACTGCGTAAGGATAGTATTCCAAACATCCCAATTACATCAACGTTTCTAAAAAAAAGTTAAAAGTTTCAATCAAACCTGAATACTATGATGTAAATGAGGTAATGATTAAACGATAAATTAGATAAAATTCGCAGATAAAAATAGATATCCGGGAAATCCTGGATTTATATTTTACAACAGCACTAATACCGATACAAAGAAAACCCGCAAAGCTCCGAACCTCGTTCACATTCCTAATCTCATATTGCCGGCTACAATTTGACTAGATAACCTAGAAATCTATACGCACGTGTCACGTACAGTGAGATTTGTTTCAGGAGACCTCTTGAACAAACAAGCGGTATAAACTAAAAAACAGCTAATGTGCTTTTCACCTTATCAAAGCTCAGCAACGTAAGGCTTGTTGAATTACTTTTTTACTAAACCGGCAGTAAAGACTTTGTCACAGTAGTGATTCATTTGCGAAGTTGACATACGTGGTATCATCGCCCTTTCGAAACCATATAATATAGTTTAAACATACTATACAGCACGTTGGATGTTATTACTATGTTTTTATATTATTGGCATTATTGCCTATTACTAATCAAGGTTTGTGTACTTTTTACTCAATATTATTGTACAACTAATACAAAACGACCCCAATCCGTACAAGTGATCTTCAAGTTAACCTATATCGAGACCTGTTATTCTATATGCAATTCAATTGCAGCAATAAGGCTATTACCATTACTAAATTTAATTGACTGCGTTTCGCGATTATTAGTTGACAGCTTCACAGTGGTCACGTATTGAATTAATGATCTAATGCTTGATTAGCATGAAAGCTGCGATGTTTCATTTCATACGACAATTTTATCAGCGTATAGAATTATATTAGTTTTGATGACATTTTTAAGATAAGTGAAGCGTCGTCACTTTAAAGCCAAACGCAACTCAAAAGAGAACTCAATTTGTTTTCTTGAACTACCTACTGCTCCATTCCAGCTTGGTGATTATTGGGTCATGGACCACTGGATACCCCTGATGGGGTCATCATCCCTGAATAAATAAAAGTGGAAAATCCCAGATATCCATTCTAAATCACAGAAACTCAGTTATAGTTACTTAACTGAAGTAGTTGCATTTTAAAGCAATTACATCGGGTCATTTTTTGAAAATATGTTAAACGGCTCGTTTTAAGCTTGGATTTATCGGCCTCACAAAGCGCCTATGTCACGTCGATTTTCTGGGTTTGCTATACAGTGATAGTGACCGTTGCGTCTCTGTGGATTGGACCTAAACTAATACTCAAGGTAAGTCACTTCATATTACCAAAAGATGTGTGATTCTGTTTGTGTCGGTCACCTATGACTAAATAAATCGACGACTCGCAGAAATTTGTAACGTAAGCGAGCTTATAACCCAATAGAAACCCAAAAATAATATGCGCAAGAAAAGCCGTTGACATAGACGTTCTGTTCTCCATGAATGGAAATAGTTTATTTGGATTTACAAAGGCAACAACAAAGTTTAGCTTAGTTTGTACCTATAAATTCGAAAGCTCGAAATCCAAGTCTCACATATTTACAACATCTGTGGATGTTCACTCGAAGATGAGATTGGCTACAACCTCGAACAACCTTATACCTCGAACCTTATAACTGTGCACTCACTTCCACTCAACATCTGTGGATGTTCACTCGAAGATGAGATTGGCTACAACCTCGAACAACCTTATACCTCGAACCTTATAACTGTGCACTCACTTCCACTCAATAGATCACCCCAATCCTTATAATTTACATGCATTAGTTCAGACAACATGTGTGCATGAATACAGTTTGTTATCCAGCGAAGCAAAGAGATGACATTCAGTGTAATGTAATTAACATATAGGATTTACCCATTTTTGACGTCTGTTTTGCATTGCATCAAATGTATTACAACAATATACTAAGGAGACACAGAGCAATCAATAAATTAGAACACATGCTTCGAGTACGTTTGAGATAAATATGCTTTATTTCAAGCTTAACTTATATTTTCCTTGATATACCGCTTGCAGGATTGTTGTTATGTACATTAGGAAAGATGCAATTGCATTTATTGAAAGTTGAATGACACGAGCGGCTTCTAACCGGACAAGTCTTCCCAGTAAATATGCCCATCCCATTTTGATCTTAAACATTTCCCCCCCATTCTTTCTCTTTGACATTTTAAGATTCAATGCTCGTAATAACATGTTTAATAAGACTAGACAACTATTGACAGAAAACCCTTCATTATACTTAAATTATCACCTTCAGTAACCAATATTATCATAATTAGAAGCAAAACTATCAGGCTGCGCGAGGTCTTGATCGAAATCACGAATTATTTCTTGTTAAATGGGTTCCTTTTTTCAACGAACGAATATTACATCACAAATCTTACAATGATTTGTTCTCGCATCGTGCGATTTCATGTTTTACTTTTTTCTCTGCTCTTACCTACTGCAGAAGCCGAGCGGATTAAACTGTTTTCGTTCCAGAGATGATACAATATATATTTAAGTTGGAAACAGCATATACACGTACAGCTCGAAAGTAGTTGTCTCGAAGTAACCATATGTGCATTCAAGTCATTCTGCAGTCGAAAATCCTTTTCAGAACAGACAACATCTTGGCCAAAAAAGACTTAGTTGAGAAACCATAACCCGAATCACTAATCTACGAAAATAGAATCGAAAAATAGGTATGCCCGCAGTCATTCTCATTCAAATAACCTACCCTTGAGTATTCGCAGGATTATGTGTTCGTTAGGCTGCACTTCTGCTCCCATGGTGAAATCTGGTGGCCGGAACAGCAAATAGAGACAACAACTGTAACCAATTTTTGCGTGAAACTTGTATACAGTCTCCCTCTTTTGCAACCAAAAACCCTTTAGCTTTTACGAGCATTACCTGTCACTTTCAGAACAAGCATAACACCGAAACTGTTCTCTAATCGAGACAGATAATAATTGCTTGAACGACCGTAGCGCTTTTTTCTTTTGTATGCCATTCTTCCCACTTTTCCTGCTGAACAGAGGGGGTGGCGTTTGAAACGGTGGTGCCCGTTCCCACGGATTGACCTCCTTCTGCTAGAAGGACTTTTTGATACGAATCAGGACATATGAGAGCCTGAAGGAGCACTCGTGCCTCCCGAAACTCATCGGATCGCCGTGGACTGAAACTAACAAGAAAAGCAAGATTAGATCTACATCTAATCTTAGGATTAGATCTTTCTTGAGGTTCTACTGGATCATATTTTTTTTGGATTAATACGTCCCGTTTATTTTAGTGTAACAATCTTTAATGCAACTGGATCATGTTAGGGTACTTCAAACAGACCTCCTTTTCAGTTACCACCTCTATACTTGGGTACTAACGGCGTATTTTGTCACGGAAATTACATCCTGCTGAACTTCCATAACGGTTTGTTTTGCAAAAGAATTTTATTTTGCCACATTTTGCGAATGTGTCATGTCGGGCACGAAAGTTTCGAACACAAATGCAGAATGGGTATCTGGGGATTACAAGAAGACCTTATAGCTGTCGCAATATTAACCACTTTTTTGGCAAACGTTTCCAAGACAACGTTTTTTGGCAAACGTTGAAGCGGGGTCTTAATTTTTCAGTTTTAGAGAGCTTCGTCTTGATATGGAGCGTACACATGTGCCGCAGAGGTGTAACCCAAATACTCCCACGGCTCAGCATTAGGGCAATACAACAAATAAATACTTCGGTTTCGATTTGCTTTTTAAAATTTTTAATGATTGCTTTGAATTGTGATTAGCAGTCTTCGTCCGCCAACTGTTCAAACCATTCGCAACCGCGCGTATGCGATTTTCTTCGTTGCAATAAAAACACAATTTGCATCCGCCCTTTGAATTTTATACAAACTAATCTTCACGGCGCATAAATCCAACAGCCAAATATTCGTTAAATGCTTCTAATAACAATCTTCACTTTCTATTGAGAAATAGCCGACCGTTAATGCTCATCCACACGTGAATATGTATAGTTGAAGGAAAAACGCATGTTTCAGCGCAAACTGACGTTAAATCACAACGGTAGGTTACTTGCTAGTGATACCGCGAAAATGCAAATGTGGATAATCCAAAATAGAATATCAATATGTCGTTGACGTGGTATTAAGAGCGCAGGCTTCTCGTTGTCAACATATTACCCAAGGAATAGAGTAGATAAATAAATAAAACTAGCGGCTCAAGCCTACTTTACTACCGTGTAATTGATTATAAAAAACGAGTCAATACTACAGGGGTTGCTATAGTTTTGAAAAAGTTTTTGTAACTTTTCCATGCATAATGAATATATGAAACAGCGAAAACCCTTCTAACCACTCTTAGAATTGCGGCCGTTATCCGCAGCGGTTGTATAGCTGCCATGAAATGCAAAAATGCAATGTGTTGTACATATAACAAAAATACGGACGTAACTAACTCTTTGTTTTCCGTCTATCAGGAATACATGGCAAAGCGCAAAGTCTGAAATATCGTCGGGCAACAACTAAATATACTAAACTGGCGCAATATTTTGAGGTAACATTGACTGAAACACAACCGGCGAAAGCAAACAAGCCCGGTTGTACCCCGACATACGTTTTAATCCTGCGACACGAAACGCGAACGGTAGTAGTAGTCGCTCATTTCTCAACGATTCTCACGCCCAAACTGAAGGCGACGGCGGTAAGTGATTAAACCAACAAAATTGCCCGGAGTGCTATACAAGGGCCCGCTCTCAACGGTGCACAGCAAAAGTCAGCTACCATTTACACAGATTCCTCAAAAACACAACCTATATTAGCCACTAACAAGTGACGAACCACGGCGCCAACAATTTCTTTTAACCAAGTCTTAAATCTGGTGAAGCCTGTTGGCAAAGACATGGCAGCGGGCCTTCAGAGGCTACGGACATAACACGGCTGATCCTCACTTGGACTGTCGCCTAACAACAAACCCGGTTCTAGAGAATCTATATTTTCTAATTAGCTCGACGACAGGAGAACCACTCTGTACTAGATCCACCTGCTTGCTTTAAGCCCTGATAACTACGGTACCACCAGCGCCCATTTGAATTTCGGTAAAAACGCCAGTCGGACTGAACATAATCGGCCCCTTCAAATATTTATTGATACGCTTGTTAATAGCAAAAGTCCCATTCTTCTCGCAGTTGTTATCCCAAAGAAAATCAGAGGATCAAAAGCAAAACGGAGAAAGAGGTTTCTCTCTGTGTCGAAGTCATCCAGAAAAAGTAAAACTGTGAACTATTCTAAAAATTTACTGGCGTTCTCGATCATTGCTTTCCGCTTGCCACTTAATAAACGTAAACTGAGAGGATTAAATTAAGGAATTGAAAAAAATCTTTGAAAATTCAAAGCGTAACCACTTCGCTCGAAACTAAGCGCAACCACTTCGCTCGAATCTAAACGCAATTACCTCGCTCGAATCTAAGCGTAAGCAGTTCGCTCGAATTTATCTATTGGTTACGAGACATCACTTGCAATTGAAGCATGAGTGAACAACAGCCCGCGTTTAAGAGATAACGTTGCTGCAACGTCATTAAATGTCATCGCATTCTGGTAACAAGTTGTTCCCATTCTACCCCGGTAGACCAACGCATCGTGGAAGAAGATATAAATCTGACCTATTGAAAGCTGAGCCACGACAGTTGCAACGCAAGTGCATTGCCTCACTGTCGTCTCAATGCCACAACGCATTCTCAAGACTTCTATTGGAGCTCACTCACAACTTTTCAAGGTGATGGCCTGCGGTTGACTGTGTACAAACTAATTCTAAGGAAATTGAGGGAAAAATTATAGAAAAAGAAGAGGGCGGATAAGGGCTCGACACGTAGCAAAAAATATGAGGTCCTTATGCATTAAGGCAGCAACGTGGAAGAGCCAAATGCAGCCCTCTGCTGAATCACAGGGCTTATTACTAACGTAAAGCTCCTTGATACACGTAGCCTACACTAATTTGTTGACATCCTACGACTATCTCTGATTGATTCGATTAGTCGTTTTATTGATAATTTTCTCCTGCCAAAGAAAAGCAGATTTAGTTTCAAGCAGGCTAGCGACCCTCACGTTCCCTTCTATCATATCTCGTGGCATGAAGCAATGCAAAACGTTCCGTACCAGCAAACGTGCATACGAAAGTTGACGCTCTTATCGTTGATCTAGAGGCTATAATCATCAGAAGTAAACTATACTTCATTGGCCTCCTGAATCCAGATAGATGCCATGTTTTAATTAATGAAGGAACTTGGGGAGGCTCGAATTAGAGGCAATGTCAGAGAAACAAATGGACTGCTCTAAAATCGCCTACAAAAAGCAAGAAGTAGCTAGCGGTTCTGCCCAGCGCGTAGGTAAGCGCTCTACTTACTAATTATCGATTCAAAATAAGTGTTGGTCGTAAACCGAGGGTGTTCCTCTGCCACCCACATTATTGTCCCCGATGTGACAGCCAGTGCCTCGAAAACTGGACAGCACCCACTCAGCTGTAGGAACTACCTGGACAATCACCCAAGGTACAACAACATGCTGAGTGGGCAGATTAAAAAAGCACTTGTATTCACACAAGTTCGACTTTTCGCAAACTGCGTAATTTTCTGCGCATGGACGGAAAACTGCCGGACGGCGTTTTAATGCCCGGGTTTCGTCTAGAGCACGGTAGCAAGCTCATTTGCCGCATAGTATATCAAAGGAAACCTAGCAGTCAGAAAGCGAGTCTTTAGTTATTTCTCTAACATTTGAATCATAAGAACCTGATATATGGATCTTGAAAATATCTCAAAGAAATATGCGATTGATTTAATAAGGTTACAGATGTCAAGTTCAATACCCTATTTTAATTTATATGCATTTTATCGTATTTGATGCATATAACTATAAGAAATAGAAACCTTTATGCTAATAAAGAAAAAAATAACTAGCTAAAATGGATTTGTTTGATTCCCTTTTTATTGCCTACAATGTTGCACTGTGACTCCCTATTTAACGTGACGTAGTTCTATTGAATGTATTCGCGCAATAGATGTATCTTATTTTAACTTACCGGTACGTTGGTCCTCTTGATAGTGCGTATCGAAGACAGGGAGTTGCGCACACTATCGGCGCTGACGTTCTGCCATCGAGATGTTTTGCGCCAGAGCCTGCAGCTACAACGGGCGCTACTCCCCATTCTTGACGTGCCAGGAGACGACCATGATCAACACACTTGCGCAGAGCTCCAAGAGGAATTTCCAAACTAAATGCAACATCCCATGATAGGGAGCTCTGGAATATAATAAGCTCTAAATAATAAGGTTGACCCCGGGTGGACAGTTAATTGATGTCAAACTAGTATTCTATCGTCCTGTGCCATTTTCCTCAAGCATGGTAACCGTGAGCTCCAAATATAATGTTGAAAGAGATCCATGTAACAAACAGTAATATCGAGCAATAGCTAGTCCCTTTTTGGCAAATTTGATCATCGCTACACTTATTCTTATTTACCACACGTTCCTCAGATCTTCTTGAGAAGGAACGTGATAATAGTCGCATACCAACGAATACTCTACGATCAGCACATTTTCAATAAATAGCTATAAACCCACTTGAGCAAATGACTTAAATGCATCAAATATTATCACTATTACGCACCTTTGCGAAAGTCTTCAAAGTAAAAGTGGAACATTTTTTCATTATTTTTTCTCGAACGTTTTCTTGAAACAAGCAGCCGTCACATGAACACTGTTGGCCTTCAACAAGATGCCATGGCAGACAGAGAACACGTCGAAGAAAAAACAACGCTGCTTGATGATTTGGGCACGTTGCTAATATCGAACGCATTCTATCGACGTGTACAAGCCGAGGCTCCTAAACACAACAGTATGTAATAATTGTATGTCCAGATGGCTTAATCAACATTTCAATTGATTTGAACTAACATTAAACAGTTTAAATATTTTTTTACATTTTCTCTCTACTAAACAATTTTGACTGACCTGAGAATTCTCTTTTCGGCCCTGATTATCATCAAGATGGGCCTTCTCTAGAGCCTCTACTGTAGCGTCCTCCAGAAGATCGCCTAAGGACTCATCGTCCTGGGGAACTTCAATCTTCTCGCAACGGCCATATAGGTCACACAACGCATAGCAACGAGTTGCAAAAACCTTTCCACATGCGACGCCCTGGTCGATTCCATTGACAAAAAGGTGCAGCTGGCGAGATGAATCCACCATGACCCCTACGGTCGACTTCTCATTCAGGAGGTCAAGATTCGGCCCGTAATTGTCTTTCACCTGAATTTTGTGAATTAATCCATCAATTTTAGCTCTGTGAATAACGATCGATAGTAGTTTTCCGTATATTCGAAAAAGCTTGCGCGCACAGAAATGCGTTGTCAATTATCGTATTTCTCCCATTAAAGTCTTCACAGCTTTTACGTGCAGGCATAAACCGCCAAAATCTTTAAATCATGCAGTGCACGCCAACTGTTTAAACGTTTGTTCAGTTTGACGCAGGCAGTAGGAAGAGAACATAAAGGTTATATGATTCATCCTCAGTAAGTATATATATATGCAATATATATGCAATGGATATTTTGTACATTTTTGTTGTCCTGTCGTAACCTTTCTGAATGTACATATAATAGAATGCCCTCCTAACCCTTGGGTCGACGGCTTTCCTTATCACGTGGAAAAATTATCTAGATATGGACAATCTTTTAGAAAGTAATTGCGACGCTTCAAAGGGAAATTTCTGCAGCCCTTTTATTCTCCCTACAACAGCATCTAACTGACTAGTACAAAAAGTAAAAAATTGTCAACCTTTATATATTTGGTAGTATATATTGTTTCGATCTTGTAGTCTTATGCCGTCTTAACCTTCCATTACATGACTATCTATGATAAGCAAAGTATATAAAAGAATGTTCAAAAAACCAGAACGATACGTTTACCTTCCTGCCATTCACATAAACGGATTTGCCTATGATGAGCCAGCAGAGTTTTGTGAATTCAAGGGCCAAAGGCGGGAGTGTTGAAGGCAACTCACCAAGGATGCCAACGCACAACGAAGACTCCCATTTTGCGGCGCTCAAACGAGACACCCGTACCGTAAAGGTCTGACCCACCTACGTGACAAAGCATGATTCCATATAAAAATATATACACTGAGCATTATGTGAGAGAACCCGTGGTCCAGCTCTCCATTTACTCAAACGAGCAGGACAATTAAATGGCATCGATTTATTCAGGACACCTACGGTCATAGGCTGAGCCGAAAGCACGATTGCATCGTTGAACGAAGCGATCCTTTTAGCGGATACTCCCCCAGTTGCTAATTGAACGTTTGAACCCAAGAGCGACTCCAGAAAGCGATTCTGTACCGTACCATTTGTGGAAACAGGAGATACCTGACGTACCAGACAAAACAGACAAACCGCTAGTTTTTTAAATCATTAAAAGAATGGAAATATACAGCTCGTAATTTGCTGTGACTACTAGAGAAAAAGGAATTGAATGATATGTGTAAGAGTTCATAGGTAGGTGTTTAGTATATTCAAATATACCTCATAACAATTGGGCGTATGACGACTTGGAACGAACGCACTTGAGCAAAGTGAAACGCTTTCAATGGCGCCGAAGAGATCAAAAACTGCTAACATGGCCCGCGGAAGATTTCGAGCAGCTACTCCTTGATCTTCACCATTGATGTAAACATGCATCGTACCTAAAGTCAAAATAAGAACATGGTAAATGACAGTGGAAATTTATTGTATCTTATATAACTGTGCACCATTATTATATTCGTAAATGGGAGGCAAATTTGCTGTCGGGAGAAAATAGAACAAAGGCCTTGTGGGACGTCAATCAGAACAGTAGCTGAGGACAAATACATGACGTGTTCGTACGGAATGATGCTCTGTTTCTCTAAAATGCAGCTATCGCATCGGTACAAATACGTTCTACATCAAAACGATACTGTTTATATAAGAACATTTTCCGTCACTGCCTGTTTTATGTACGAACAAACACATGAATGAAAACACCCATCTATACTTCGACGTTGGCTAACCGATAGAAATAATGAGAAGATGAGCGAGTTTAAATATTATCTCAAAGCGTTTTTTACTTAATGCAGTGATATGAAGAAGCCAGTTCAATGGATAACATGATTGGCGGCAAATACATGGCACATACATACGATTCTGAATTCATAGATCTTCTTAAATACAAAACTAGTGAGGTCTTACCGTCCGAGCAATGCTCTACACCAACCCTTTCGCCAGCTGTTGCTTGAACAAGCGCTGTAGATCCATAGTTGTATTTGACTAGAGTATTATTCAAGTACACCTGTCAAACCGAATACGACGTGTAACGAGAACAGTCGTGAGCTTCAAAATACAAATATAAATACTAATATAAAATTCGCATGCCTATTAGTCATGGAATTTTAAACGTTCTTAAAATCAGCCGGACTTTTAAATTTCTAACT
The DNA here is from genome assembly GCA_002081605.1 of Tropilaelaps mercedesae. Classification (NCBI taxonomy): domain Eukaryota; kingdom Metazoa; phylum Arthropoda; class Arachnida; order Mesostigmata; family Laelapidae; genus Tropilaelaps; species Tropilaelaps mercedesae. The sequence continues at coordinate 26,048 of MNPL01029830.1, read as the reverse complement.
AACTGTTACTGTATGGTAACGTTAAATATAGACATATGGTTTGAGCAAATGGGTAGACTGTCAGTTGCGAGAATTTTTAAAGTTGCTTTTATTTCTTAGGCTTACAAGAAAAGTGAATTTAATGTTCAAAAAAACCTCTCTCACATACTTTTCTGCCCACTACAAGGCAGGTAACATAACGGGCGTCTTCAAGGAGTTCTTGAAACGAGCGGTAGTTGACAGATCCGCCTTGTGGGTTATACGTCGTTAGACCCACTATCACATTTCCTGTCAGCATGTTGTTGTGGACCTTAAGGGGAGAAAATATGCTTATTCTCAGTCTACAGTCAACGAAATCTACTGTTTTGGATCAGACTTACCTGATTCGGCGAAGAATAGTTATTAGCAATTCGAAACATTATCAGAAGCCGTTAAGTTGAAGGTCAATCATGTGGTTTGTTGGTGATGAATAATTTACCTCTAGTTTATTATTTTGACCTCATATATTTTTTCGTTAGAAAAACCGTAATATTCTTGTGATACTATTCAAAGTACAAACTAAACATTTTTTAGCATCAGCGTGAGAAGAGGTGCGTAGTAATAGATTGAAGGTTAGGTTTGAATAAAACGTGACCTGATGCTAAAACACTTGAATAAGAGCCAGATGTAACGAATCTTTAGTTGCCGGGAAACTTTTAATCTCATTAGCTCCGTAAGCTTATGGATACTCTACGGTGGATAGTCTACGGTTTACTAAGTTGAAGTTAAGATATCTACTTTAGTCAACAGTGCCTTGTGTAGAAGGTGCCACGTCCGATATGATGGAGAGTATACTTTACCTGTTCAATTTGGACTTCAAAAAGTTCCTCGAGATCGAGTGGTCCACAGCTGAAGAGTAAGCCGTTGTCAAAGCCAGAGGTACGACAGGCTGACCGAGCATCGTTGCGAAGAACTGTATTATGGCCAGAGGACGCATTTAGCTGGTGGCTACTATTGCCGGTACCTGTAAGAAAGCCAATTTGTGATCAGCCAAGAGTTTATGGTTGTGAAAACAATCCATGATCAGAAAATGAACATTAAATATTCATATGCTAACACGTAAATAAAAAAATATCGTGCAGTTAAGGCTCAGGCAAGCTTGTATATTAGCGTATAACACTGATGATTGTAATAAGGACTTAAATAAGTATTACGTCGTCCAAAGAACAATGATGGATGTTTGGATGTTTGATGAGAAAGGTGGTGTCTATTCAGTGAAAAAAGCTCTGCTACAGCCGTCACTGGACTATTTCGTTGCACTTCTTTTATTGAAAGGTGTGGCACTATATGTCTTGGTCCCAAAAAGCTCTAAATATGCGTTATGGTCTGGCCTTTGTTTATCAAAACAAAAAACCGAAATGTAGTAAAACAGGCAACGCTCCACACAGATTTTTCACAATCGTATATTAAGTATGTACCTGTTTGGGGTTGTTGACTGCAAGGGGAAATGATGTGACCTGTACCGAAAAATGCTCCCGAATTCTGAATTTGATGATTAGCGTTTTGTGTAGCGTATACAACGCTAACACGTGTACATTGACCATACATGTCAATCACGGCCCACAAACGAGATGGCATTTCACTGCAGGCCGGACCCATGTCACGACCATCTTAAAAGTCACGCAATAAAATAAAAAACGCTTCTATTTAACAATAGAGTCATACTTGCAGTTATCCAAATGTTCTATCGTATACTATTACTTCCTATTGCCTGAGATACGTATAATATTTTTCAATCACTTAAATTACGCAAACCATCTAGAGCTACAACGCAATTTCTGTGTAAAAAATACACTTACCAATAAAGTAGTGTAAGGTACCATCATCTTTTCTCTGGACGCCCACCCTTGAACCAACCCGAACCAGGTCCAAATCACACGGGTAATCAACGCTGACCGTTGCTCCTGCACACATTACCGCTGTACCCGAGAGCATCCAGGTATCTGATCTAACATCATGTACAGCGGTTGGTGGAAACTTCATTTGCTCAGGAGGGAGAGATGTTACACCAACTTCGAGAGAGCCTTTTGGATGTGTACGAGGAGATACATACATGCCATATAGAAAGAAACGATTGATCAGGTAATCAAATTTATAGGTCCATTAAGTTTGTTTCAAAACTGTATTATACAATTTTTGCAACGGTGACGAAATAAGTAGACATGTTAGCTGCAATAGGATCGCACGCTTACTGATACAAGTCAACTATACCGAGGAAAGTATTAACTAACCTGTCCATCGACCTTCCATTTCTTCAACAACAATTTCGAAAATTTCATTATCAAAAAGTGGTCGATTTGATGTGACAATTGCAAGATTAAAGTCTTTGTAGGGATCGACGCGAACGGCCGTTAAACCCGAGTTGAGCACTAACGCCTTTGCCCCATATCGAGTAGTGTGAAGACGAAGCATATCTGGGCGAGGCTCTTCAAATAATGCTGAAATATTCATTATATTTGAACCATTATTGTTGTTCAATCACATGCACATATAATGAGGTCAACGCAGTAAATCGCACCAACGCTTTACCTTCATTGGTGGTGTAGGACTGCATGAATTAATTTATTGAATAGTTAACTTATCGACGTCGATTATGCAACAGTTTTGTTGAAAAATAAGTAGCCTGAATTACACTATGTTGCCTTTACGGTCATTCTGCAAGCATTAGTTCATATTGTTAAGAATTGAGCCCTAAATCTGGTCTCAAAGCGATGAATATTGAACAATAGTTAATTACTGTAAAAATTCTTAGAAGCAATCTATGACCCAACTTATTTGTTTTAATAAATAATCATCTGCACTATAGCGGTATTAATTCGAAACCGTGGCACTCACGTTGTTCTGGCTGAACGAGACTGACGACACACGTCTGAGGCGCCGGTCCGCTTAACAGCATTGCTCCCACTCCCCACAATGGCAGGGGTGCTAACCGTAATGCAATGCCCAGATCACGATCATTGACGCAAAAATGAACCGAGGTATCCCGAGATACAAACACGCCTACACGATCACCTTTCTGCTAAAATTAAAATATAACGTATGGAAAAACAATAATGGAAGGTTAAACAATAAGGAAAGATGATCACGCTCAGACATTTTTTGGACGACAACGCTTTCTTTTGTTTCAAATGGTAATTTAGTAATGAATGCGCCTTGAATGAATGCTTTGAATGTGCAAAAAAATTCGTTTCCAGAGTACTGAAAGATTCGTTGGGACTCAATGAGCCTTCGAACTAATTTAAATGTTCACTGAGTAGAAAGGCTTTTTCAGATGATTTCCCGACTATCTAAATTAATGATTCAGACTTGAAAAGTACATTTTTTCTTTAATGAAATCGAACAAATAAGCTACGACCTTGAGCTGGGTAACTAAGTCACGCCCGTAGTTTGCGTCGAGAAGTTGTCCGTCAAGTGTCAGTCCTCTGGAGGGAAAGAACCACAATCCGCTTTCATGCGACACACTGCTTTCTGTAGCACAAGGAATACGCATTGCGACGCCAATCGACACATGGGCTCCAAGAGGTAAGGCTGTCAGACGGACGTAAAAAGCTTCCCCTATTCGTAGAGAGCGTTCTGACAGCAAAGTAGCGGATTGAACTGTACCGCTACTCCTGTACTTGTCGAAAGCATGTCAGGAGATATAAATCAATTCAGTTATGCTGTTTTCTAGGACACCAGTGGCTATGACGGAATGCTCTTAAGCATAAGAAGAGAAAATGAAAATGCATACAAAGAGTTGCTTCACATTATATGTATATGTCTATTGCTGCTTATACGGTGTATGGGAAATACGTATACTTATTCAAAAATTTTGACAATTCTAAAGTTACGGTTAACACTATAAACGTATCATAATTATATACACAAAAGTGGCTGTGCGCAAATCTGTTGAAAAGGCTACTGAGTCGGTAGCGGCAAAGCATAGTGGCCGCTGAAACCACTGCAGGCGTTCTTTGTTGCTCCATGTCACATCTTGTTCCTCGACTCCTGGATCCTGAAAACAAACGCCATCAAAAACAAGACAACAGGATATTTACCCTTAAGAACTGTCACCTCAGGATTACTATTTTGCTCCTTGTAATAGACGTGTGACAGAATTCTCAATACACATTGTTAGTATCCAAATTATATCGTGTATCCAACATGATCTACCTCATCAGTGTGTTGTTGTACTTGTGGGACGATAGACACCCTAGCCGATCTTCCATAAAGATCCACTACGGCATAAACGCCTTCGGGAACGTCCGTTGCTGCAACTCCCTGGTCGACACCATTGATGACGAAATGCAGATGTCCTCCGGAGCGCCACATAACACCAACCGTGTCTCCCACCTAGCCATATTCATGCCCAATGATTAAAACGATGCTTATTAAAGGTTTTTTATTCCGTTCAACCATACTATTTTATTAAGGGCTTTTGAAGGCAGCTAGATTATCACCAAAGAAGAGATGGTTGACATTATTAGGGCGGCGCCAAGTGAGTAAACGATTTTTGGAGGTTTATAGAGCTTGGTAAATAAGGCTACATTACCACCTCTTACAATACCTACAATACAATGGCCTACAATACCACATCTGCTAGACGTTTACTTTCGATCATGATAAATGTTTTTTTGACAAGAAAATTTAACTACTCTTAATACAATAGACTCAGTATTCCGCTAATTGATTCAGTCGTCAATACAAAATCTAGGTGCGATTTAAGAGACCATAAAAAATTGATCATTTTTCAATTATGACAAGAACAATCACCGCTCATTTGTCATTCAAAACCTTAACAAAAATATATTGAATAGAACCGATGGTAGTACTCATATATACACTTACTTACCCTTAGATGGTCTAGATCGGTTGATGCGTATACGGTCTTTGTTCTCATCCCATTGATTAGAATACCTAAACCATTCATCATAATCGTTCCAGACCTGCAACCGATATATTGTTGTGAAGTTTTGAGCTGTATTGAATCAGAAACTCATCACGTTACAGTGGAACCTGAAACTTCAACGTACCGATGCAATAGACCTAGAAACTGACTTTCTGCTAGAAAAATTGGTTTAAAGAAGCGTCGAGTCATTGTTAAATTATATCAGAGTTGGCTGATTACACAAAGGTTCCAATAATGATTTGATCAGTAATAGTAAATACAAGGCATTTTTTAATAATATTTTTAAAGCTCGTGTAATAACAATATTTTGATATTTTTACTACACTCCCTCATATTACACATTTCTTCACTTATTTTTTAATTAATTCAAATACATCTACTACATTGACGCTATGTAACATGATTTGCACCTGGGACAACGTATTTTTGTATCGTATTACAATATGAACAAATAAGCCAATTCGATATCGTAACAACACAATGAAAGAATAATAATTAAAAAATCAGTTACCAACCTCATACCGGTCATTGTTTCAGGAAAATCAAGTTGTTCTGGATTGTGGCTGGTCACTCCAACTTCTAGCGAACCGCTCCATTTCGTAACAACAGCATCTATCCTTATCTCAAATAACTCGTTATTTCTGTAAATGTACAGCCATGATACGATTAATACTAAGATTAATACTACGATACTACGATACGAGATTAATACTACGATAATGTTAATACTAGTTTATCTAATGTATTTCAATGGCTATGTAATATCACAAATTTTAACAAGACGAAACACGATCTATGTATATAGCTTCTATTATTTGAAACGTAGCTATCCACCGTCCAGAGTTTATTGTAATATAAACCAAATGACACACAAAATAGACAACTATATATATATATATATATACACATATATATATATACCGTTTCTAAAAAATGCCACATACCTAATTTTAAAAAGTACATGAAAACCATAAAAATATTGATATCTAACGCATGTCATTATGAAGGAATTATGCATTAACACAAGTTTTCAGTGTCGAAAAACCAGTTCTTTAGTAATCTAATTTTAAATGATTTGTCCGCTTCGGGTATACACAAATAATCGAAATTATGAAGGTGCAAATTTTTACAATTTCTTAATCACTTTTTCGCATTAACATTATGGAATGATGGCTAACTCTGCAAAAATAAGTACTGAACGAGGCTCTCCTTCGCTCTCCCTTGTTTTGCTTTTGTCTATACAACTATACTCGCAGACCTTAAAGGTCGTTGACTTAAGATGACTCCATTGTTGAAACGATCGATAGGATGAACCCTCTCTGCTGACATGAGGTCCGGTGCAAGACGAACATTGCTGCCACATCGCTCATGGAATCGCAAAGGGTCCTCAGTGTCACCCGATGAGCTACTACAACCCGTATTTGGACCCCTCGAATTTTCACGAGCAGCTCCGCTGAGACCTGTCGATGCATTGGGCCGGCGCTTTCCAGACGCCGTAACACGGGACGCAAATGACTCGGTGGCCATATTCTGATAGGCGACAGGCGGCGCTGTGAGACCGCCCCCAAATAAACACGGAACCACCTGTTCACAATTGGATGATGATGTCGAAGACATCACTGGCGAAACCAACGAACTCGGCGACGGCACTGCGACCATATCTACAAAACCATAAGAAAAACTCTTGATCCATAGAAACCCCAAAATGGATCATTTC
>MNPL01029826.1:1501-21956 GCA_002081605.1 Tropilaelaps mercedesae | reverse complement strand
TGTTAGGCCGTCGGCTGTATTGGACTCCATTAATGTCACTAATAGCTACGGAAACTGCATCCATTTATTTTTCTTTTCCTTTTAACTAGACTATTGTCCGTTGTAATTAATACTTAGCAATGTTAGGCCGTCGGCTGTGTTTGACCGCATTAATGTCACTATAACTATGACAACTCCATCCATTTATTTTTCTTTTTTTTAGCTATACTACTGTCCATTGAAATTGGCCCTAAGCAGTGTTAGGCCGTCGGCTGTGTTGGACCTTATTAATGTCATTAGAACTACGGAAACTGCCTCCATTTATCCTTCTTTTTTTTTAGCTATACTATTGTCCGTTGTAAAGCAGTTGCATTCATTTGTTTTTATTCTATTCTTAACTAGACTATTGTCCATTGTGATTGGTACTTATTAGTGTTAAGCCATCGGCTGCACTGGATCGCATTAATGTCATTATAACTAGGGCAACTGCAACTTTTTATTTTTCTTATTTTAAATTATGTCATTGTCCATTTTCATTGGTACTTAGCAGTGTTAGGCCGTCGACTGTGTTGGACCGCATTAATGTCATTACAATTACGACAACTGCATCCATTTATTTTTCTTTTTTTTTTATCTATATCATAGTCCGTTGTGATTAATGCTTAGCAGTGTTAGGCCGCCGGCTGTGTTGGACCACATTAACGTCACTATAACTACGGCGACTGCATCCGTTTATTTTTCTTTTTTTAGTCATACTATTTTCATTATAATTGGTAGTTAGCAGTGTTAGGCCGTCTGCTCTGTTGGACCGCATTAATGTCATTATAATTACGGAAGCTGCATCCATCTATTTTTCTTTTTTTGACGATGTTATTCTCCATTGTAATTTTTACTTAGCAGTTTTAGGCCGTGGGCTGTGTTGGACCGCATTGTGTCATTATAATTGCGGTAGCTGCATCGATTTATTTTTTTAGCTATATCATTGTCCATTGTGATTGGTACTTAGCGATGTTAGGCCATCGGCTGTGTTAGACCTCATTAATGTCATTATAAGTACGGTAGTTGTATCAATTTATTTTTCTTTTTTTTAACTACATTATTGTCCATTATAATTGATAGTTAGCAGTGTTAGGCCGTCGGCGGTGTTGGACCTCATTAATGTCATTATTACGGCGACTGCATCCATTTATTTATTTTTTTTAGCTATATTATTGTCCATTGTGATTGGTACTTAGCAGTGGTAGGCCGTCGGCTGTGTTGAACCGCACTAATGTCATTATAAGTACGGCAACTGCATCCATTTATTTTTCTTCTCCTTTTAACTAGACTATTGTCCATTGTGATTTGTATTTAGCAGTATTAGACAGTCGGCTGTGTTAGACCGCATTAATGCCATTATAACTGTGGCAGTTGTATCCATTTATTTTTCTTTTTTTTTAGCTATATTGTTGACCATTGGAATTTGTATTTAACAGTGTTGGACCTCATTAATGTCATTATAACCACGGCAGTTGTATTTATTTATTTTTCTTCTCCTTATAAGTAAACTATTGTCCGTCGTAATTGGTACTTACCAGTGTTAGGCCATCGGCTGTGCTGCACTGCATTAATGTCACTATAACTACGGCAACTGCATTTTTCTTTTTTTTACCTATACCATTGCACATTGTGATTGGTACTTAATGATGTTAGGCCGTCGGCTGTGTTGGACCTCATCAATGTCATTATAACTACGGCCGTTGTATCCATTTATTTTTCTTCTCTTTTTAACTAGACTATTGTATATTGTAATTGGTACTTAGCAGTGTTAGGCCGTCGGCTGTGTTGGACTGCATTAATGTAACTATAACTACGGCAGCTGCATCCATTTATTTTTCTTTTTTTTAGCTATATTATTGTCCATTACAATTGTTGGTGAGCAGTGTTAGGCCGTCGGCTGCGTTGGACCGCATTAATGTTATTAAAACTACGGCAACTGCATCTATTTATTTGTCTTTCCCTTTTAACTAGATTAATGTCCATTGTGATTGGTACTTAGCAGTGTTAGGCCGTCGGCTGTGTTGGACCGCATTAATGCCATTATAACTGCGGCAGTTGTATCCATTTATTTAATTTTTTAGCTATATTATTGTCAATTGTGATTGATACCTAGCAGTGTTAGGCCATTGGCTGTATTGAACCCCATTAATGTCATCATAATTACGGCAACTGTATGCATTTATTTATTTTTTTTAACAATATTATTGTCCATTGTGACTTGTATTTAGCAGTGTTAGACCGTCGGCTGTGTTGTACTGCATTAATGTCACTATAATTACGGCGACTGTATCAATCTATTTTTATTTTTTTTTTTGTCATGTTATTGTCCATTGTGATTTGTGTTTAGCATAGTTAGGCCGTCGGCTGTGTTCTACCGCATTCATGTCACTATAACTACGGCAAGTGCATCCATTTTCTTTTTAGCTATATTATTGTCCATTGTGATTGGTACTTAGGAGTGTTAGACCGTCGGCTGTGTTGGACCACATTAATGTCATTATAACTACGTCAGCTGCATCCATTTGTTTTTCCTCTCCCCTTTTAACTAGACTATTGTTCATTGTGATTGGTACTTAGCAGTGTTTTGGCCGTCGACTGTGTTGGACCGCATTAATATCACTGTAACTACGGCAACTGCATCCATTTATTTATTGTTTTTTAACTCTAATTTTGTCCATTGCGATTTGTATTTAGCAGTGCTAGATTGTCAGCTGTGTTGAACCGCATTAATGTAATTATAACTACGGCAACTGCATCTATTTATTTTTCTTTTTTTGTAGGTATATTATTGTCCATTGTGATTAATAATTAGCAGTGCTAGGCCGTCGGCTGCATTGGACCGCATTAATGACACTATAATTACGGCAACTGCATCCCTTACTTTTTCTCTTTTCTATTTATATTATAGTCCATTGTGATCAATACTTAGCAGTGTTAGGCCATTGACTGTGTTGGCTGCATTAATGCCATTATAACTACGGCAACTGCATCCATTTATTTTTCTTCTCTTTTTAACTAGACTATTGTACATTGTAATTGGTACTTAGCAGTGTTAAGCCGCCGGCTGTGTTGGACCGCATTAATGTCATTATTGCTACGGAAACTGCAACCCTTTTTTTGCAGCTATACTATTGTCCTTTGCAGTTTTTATTTAGCAGTGTTAGACCGTCGGCTGCGTTGAACTGCATTAATGCCATTATAACAACGGCAACTGCATCTATTTATTTTTCTTTTTTTTTAGGTATATTATTGTCCATTGTAATTGGTACTTACCTGTGTTAGGCCGTCGGCTGTGTTAAACCGCATTAATGACATTATAGTTACGGCAACTGCATCCCTTACTTTTTCTCTTTTCTATTTATATTATAGTCCATTGTGATCAATACTTAGCAGTGTTAGGCCGTTGACTGTGTTGGCTGTATTAATGTCATTATAACTACGGCAACTGCATCCATTTGTTTTATTTTTTTTTGACTATGTCATTGTCCATCTTCATTGGCACTTAGCAGTGTTAGGCCGTCGGCTGTGTTGGACCTAATTAATGTCATTATAACTACGGCAACTGCATCCATTTATTTTATTTTTTTTTGACTATGTCATTGTCCATCTTCATTGGCACTTAGCAGTGTTAAGCCGTCGACTGTGTTGGACCGCATTAATGTCACTATAATTATGGCGACTGCATCCGTTTATTTTTCTTTTTTTTAGCTATATTATTGCCCATTGTAATTGGTACTTAGCAGTGTTAGGCCGTCAGCTGTGTTGACCGCATTAATATCATTATAACTACGACAACTGCCTTTATTTAGTTTTCTTTTTTTTAGCTATATTATTGTCCATTGTAATTGGTACTTAGCGGTATTTATACAAACACTTTACAGTTGGCAATATGGATTGCGAGCAGCTCGATTATGCCAAGGAGGTACTAAAAATACACCTTCTTGATTAAATATATTAAATATACATATAAATGAACAACATTATAGTGGATTCGAAACGGCATAATCCAGTTTGGCAAATACTGGCTATAGAGTTAACTGATTTAAGCCAACTGCATACTAAGTAATGACGAGCCACTTATATATGTTCAGTGTTAAGTTCAGCTGCGTTTGGCGTTTGGAAAGTTGAGCAGCATGATGTAATGCATTCTTAGTGATTCCCTCATACACATCTGACACTGGAAACAATTCACAAAGCAGTCTCAGCATAATCGTACGTGGCCTTGCTGAAACTAAGACGGCATTCACAAAGGGACTATGGGCACGTCCTTTCTCACTGCTTGTTCCTTAATAAGTCCATAATTTTGGCTCTATTGATACGTCGAGAGGGACGCCTTGTATCTATGAGATCTGCAATAAATTTGGGTATTTTGGGAGTTTTCGTTACTATTACTATTCTAAGATTAAAAGTACACTGGACTCCGTTATATTGTGGGGGCGATGCCACATATACCAACTATTCTATACAGTTGTTGAAGACTTAATTAGAAACTTGCCTCCGACACGAAAGTTACATACTGTAACCAGCGGCTAACAAAGTAAGAGGACCCCGAAATCATCCACATTTGGCAGATGACGACGTCTGTAAATGGAGGGTGATCTATTCTATGGAAAACTGAAACAGCCTTCATTCACACGTCAAAGCAGTGACTTCGTAAAATTCACTTTCTTATGCGTAGTCAGATAATATAAGGACATCTTCCAGCACATTTTTCGGTACTTTCTTGTGCACTTCCGTGTTGACACTCCACGTTATGTTTCTCTAAGCGTCTTTCGTCGGTGTAGCCGCTGTAACTTCTTAAACCGGGGCCTAAAAACCTGCATTGAATCCGCTTCCTCTCATTCGATTGACATTGGATATTTATTGTAATAGCTAGAACGTCATCAGGTCTTTTCCTCTGTGATAAACTACCCTAATGCACGGTGGCGCGGCATTCGTAAAACATTTTCCTGATCTCCCCATTAGTCAAGTGGATCTTGGATTACTACAAACTGAAAACATGCCTGTAAACGAGGCCTACGTAGAATCTAGTCACTGATCAAATTCGCGAAGCTTTGCAAAGCAAATAATTTAAAAAAGATTGCAAGCTTAATATTTAGCTGGCGTTCCTTCCCGCTTTTGAAAAATCAGCATTTTATTGTAGAATTTAACTCACCCCAAAATTACAAGTGCAAATAGGATTTGATGCATACCTGCAAAACTAAACTAGACAGTTGATGAAGACGTGGAAGTACTCCAACAACTAGGAAGATATAATCAGCTTCGGAGAAATACGGTCGACCTAATATTCAAGAGGATAACGTCGATCTCATGCATGCATACCCTGATACTATTCGACGCAATGCAGCAGAGAATTTCCTAGGATATGCATTAAGAGTTCCCAACCTCTTCACACATTCACAAACTGCAAGGCAACAGGCGATATTGCTGTGGTTGAGTTGGAACGTTCTCCCTTCGAAGAGGGTCACCCCGTCTAAAAAAACCTTATTTAAAACTCCCCTAATGAAGACGTAGATTTATCTGCCCTTAACCTAACCGTTTTTTCACGCTTGGCTTGGCTCGAAGCAGAAAACACGTGTTCAGCATTCCTTCACATAAGAGTAAGCGCGCAGAGACGATCAAAGTCATAACCTCTTTCCGGTGATTTTTCACCAGCTGATTAGAGTTATAGGCCGCCATGTTGTCCTTATTTATTCGCGAAGCTCTGGAATAACACGAACGCGAGGGAAGCATTCGCTCTTGGCGATGAATATGATCCGGTCTTTGGTTGTCGTTTCCATTGGTGCCCACACTTTCGGCTAGCCTCGTCCGTTAGAACGTTTCCTCTCGTTTTTCTTGAATGTGACGACACAAAACAGACTTCGACTGAGGTCCTTCTAGATGAGCAATTCGGATTTCGTTAAGTGTCCGCCTCCCCTCATGCACTGCCATACCGGACATGCATAGAGAAGCTGACTAAATGTGGACGGTAGTAGAATAGACGCCCAAAAAGGGCCTCAAACCGGCAAAGACCAGGCCGCCAAAAACGGACGTCTCCAGGACGTTTTTGGGGCGGAATCCCTTCTAGCCAGCGACGGGCCGAACGCTTCAGCATTATACATAATTATATCACCACACTCCGTCTACAGGGCAACCAACCGTATCGCAAATCACGTTCCGTCGGTCTCCGACGCGGTGTCCTGCACGTGCTGAGAGACCGTCGCCACGGTAAGTTCTCACCGAGCTGTTGAAAACCGCCAGTTCGCAATTGGCTATCGTTAAGTGAATTCAACTCGCATCGACGAACGACCGCGAAGTAGGCGGACGACTCTGGTTGAACTGAAACGTGGTCAAGTGGCTCACGTCACATGTTTTTGGATCGTCGACTTCGCAAACAATTGAATTAAGCGGCCAAATCAAGTTCGGAACTTTCAGGCACCAGATCGACGGTGGTTGTGAAAGTTGCGTTGCTCGTTACTGGCTCGAACGAACTGACTAATTTAACTCGAGGCTCCGGTATTCTCATTTAGTTGGCCGCATCCTTCGGCCGGGCCTAGCTGAAGGGCAATGTTAGAGAAGCGAAGAGGTTCATTTTCAGTGCGAATTCGTCAGGTTGCTGGCGTTTCTCTCTGCGTTCCCTTAAACGTTACTCACTTTAGCAATACGAGCGCTAATGGCTAGTTTAATACAGATACTCTAAGAGCAATTATATCCGTGGGTCAACAAACTGTTGCGTTCATGAGTAAATGTGCCGTAACATCTGCGATAGGAACGCTTTTTTTTTTTTTCGTTCAACAATAACGTCGAGTCAACATACTTTTTGCGCATGCTTTGTTGACCGGTCGGGCGTCAAAGGACATTCAGATAGGGCACGAACGAAACTTTGAAAGAAACTACATGTGATACGCAGCGTGTGCTTTATGTAAACAGGCACAACAGCTTAAGAACCCAATAGGATGCCGGCGACACGCGAGATCTACGGCAGACGTTGGTGGTGGTCAACAAAACTTTTTCCCAATAAAAAGGTCACCTATGTATTGTTTGTTTCCCGATCAGTACATCTGAATTCAGTGGTGCTCCGGCAAGATTTATTCTATATATATATATATATGAACATAAATGTTGTCTGCATGATATATTTCTTCGTTGACGTCGTGCGGTTTTTCGCGTTGATTCTGTGCCATTACGTTCTATCTGCGTTAGTGCCGTTGTTTCAATTGCCAAGAGCAAATAGACATGTCATGAAAGCAGAATTAAGCCCGGGGTGACCTAGAGCGTCTGGGAAGCCACTCCGTCGACGGACTCGGTGCAGGCCATTCCTAGCTGAATTGAAAGGATGTGGGCCTGATAGACGCTTCTGGTGGGCCTGCGCCAACGAAACGAACACGGAGACGAGATCTCGCTTGTTTGATTAGGCTGATTGCCTATTCGTTCGTGGCGGAGCTGCGTCCCTGATCAAGAGACCTCGCGGCCTGCGTTGTATAGGCCGACCATGGCCTGCCAAACGTCCTTGTTTCGACTGCTGCTGCAAATAGCATACGATGACTATCAACGATGCTCACTCCCGCCTGGTTCTGGCTGGTTGAGTGGATGTGAGAGGAGTTTGGCAGATGGCCGCAGGTCGAACTGGAGGCGAGTCCCGAGCACCCCTTCGATCGAGTGGAGACGGCGTGGGGGTAAATTTGCCTCGTAACGCTGTAGCTGTGGAGAGCGACCAATAGCCAATACCTTATGAAGCATTTATGTGTTCCGAGTCGCATGGATAATGTTTTTAGAGAATAGTCATTGGCCGCCCCCATAACAAACTGGAGAGCTGTCGATGTTGCATGGATTGGCGAAAACGCAGTTTGTCGGATTGTGACTGTCTCTGTAGAGTCCGTAATGGTACTTGGGTATGTCTGATGGGCGATTTTGCTACATACCCAGGCGCTCGACACTAATGACGATCCAATAGCAGCGCCAGAGCACAACAGAATCACGCTGCCGAAAGGGTGATGACGTATTTGAGGCAGAGTGAAATCGCTTTTTTACTTGCGCTTTTTAACGCCGCATTAATATATACATTTATGGTTCAAGCCCTTGTTCGTACGTCGATTTCAATGCGTGTCATTAACTGGGTCATCGCGAGGTCAATGTGCGCGAACTTCATTATCGTATACACGTTCCTCTTACTTAGCATATCCTAGAAATACAGGCAAGCGACCCCTTCCCCGTCACTCCATTAGTAGTTCTTCGACATATATATATATATATATATATATATATATATATGTGTATATATATTTTCAATTATTGTTATTCACTCCGATACATAGTGGTTGTCACAGCATCAAGGCTTACCGCATTATGTATGCTCAAGGCTGTATTAATAATAAATTCATAGAGAATATTACCTGCGAACGATGCATAACGTTCCTCCGGGCAACTGAGTCCCTGTTACCGCTGATGTCATGACTGTAGCTAAAAATTCTACACAGACACGCCAGTCAAAAGCTTTCCTCCAGCCAGCTTCGCTCACTAAGTGAATTACATCGAGATATGCCGATTGCTTTCTACGCGCGTGAGCGTAGATTGATGGTGGACGCGGCTTACCACGTACGCATCTCTGCAAATCGCTGCGGCCCTCAATCAGGAATCTTTTCACGTTCGCGTCTGTCGGCATGGTGAATTGGCTATTCGTATGGCACTGCCAGAAATGCATTGCAAAAACGCTTCCTCGTATTTGTCGGGCGCTACGGGAGTCGAGCTATATCCAGCGTTTTGGCCGGGATGGCTAATCGAGACATGCGTACCGCAAAACATATCTGCACAATGGCCATAAATTCGGCGGGTTAGGTTGTTTCGATCCAACTACAAGTTCTGCCTTCCTAATGTAGACACGGAAGAGCGCCGTGACGAAGGATGAGCAGCCTCGAATCGGAGTCGAAAAGCAACATAGTTTGTTAAATTTACTACTGTCCGGCATACGCGTGTCGCCGATGTAATTTCGGCATGTCAAAGAAACACGCGTCAGGTTATTAATAGACTGCACAGACGACAAATCGCTTTTACAATCGGTAATCGACACTGCCACGAATAAATGTGCAGGACACCCATCACTATTGGCCAAGGCGCCATGAAGCAGCAGAACTGTTTTTGACAGAACTTTGCGTTGCTCCACTCTATCATGGTGGTGAATCTCGAGGTAATTGGGACGCGAAGTGCCGGGCTCCGACGCGTACCTCTGTGAAAAGCTATTGACTCTTCCGAAAGCAGAAGCACAATCATCAGAAAATTTAGAGCCGAAAAACTAAGTCGCGCATTTAGCTCTCGTATTCAGTCGGCTCTATGGAAGAGAAATTGCGCCAATCGATACGTCGGCCTCGTTAGACTGGCTTTACTGAGGCGTACGGCAGAAATGGGGATTTGAGTTTTGCTTGCACGTTCTTCACCGCGTTCAGTCGAGACGTTGACTAGCCGGAGGTCGTCTTCTGCGCGGGAGGTGCCGCGCCGGTGGAATAAAAACATCCCACGAAAGGATTCGGTCGGAGTTTGTCCAGGTTTTAATGAAAAACGAACGCCTCGGCCTCTGGTTGTCGTTGTGCTCTCTTCTGTCAGACGCGTGCCACTGTGACAACGGCATCGACCTAGTGACGCTCAAGGAAGCGGCGGCCGTTTTTTTCCATGTTAAATGATTTACCTCACCACTTCATTGAGGACCTCGCCAAACTGATTGTGATTCAGCGAGGCGAATCTACATAATAGCGAGTTCACCATCAACGTCGACAATTAACGTGCGACGACAGCAGACTTAACGCTGCGGGGCAAACATTCGATTCAAACTAGTCGGTAAAAATTTGCCCGTTCCGGCAAATATAGGTTTACGATTCGACTAGGGGAAAACTGGTCTACAGTTAGCACAAACGTGATTTCTTTGACAGTTTGATGAAATGCGCAGCTGAATTCTTCCGACTGTGACTGACTCACTGCAGTTTACACAGCGACCTCACCAAGATACGAACGCATTTATTGAATTTGGACAGGTTGCATGAGCGTCCGTCCAAGCCTAGGTTACAAGTCGAGAAAATGTTGAAAACATTCCGTCGCATGTCGGAACGAACTTCCGGCGAGTAGCCAACATAATCGGGATCAGTGCGTTCGGGGGCGTTCGACACAGCCGACGACAATGCGCCGCCGTTCGCATGTAGAACGTTTTATTCAGAGCTGTTCATTGCAGAACGGCCTGAACTCGATCCGCAGTTTAGTCGAACATCATTTTCGGCTTTTTCATACAAGTGCGCTTGCAATCTCTGAGACGAAATTCACTTACGATGTAGCAGCAGCTCCGACGGCGCCGTGATATGCATAGGGCGCGGGGCAAAACCACGACCACGTCAAAGGCACTTCCTGATTGCTTGCTCGAGGACCTTCGGGTGTCTCGATTGCGAAAAGCAACCTCCGCATGGCTGAGCCCCCAATCGGCGTCGAATCGAATGCAGCCATCGACCTCGTCTCGAACCCCCCCTGTAGCAGTTGTCTGCACGTAAAACCTATTACCATTGCGATTGAGCTCGGCTGAGCTTTTTGCAACAGCAGCACCAGCCTAGGCTGACGTAGGAGCATTCGTAGTTGACCGAAAAACATGTGATTCGTGTTCGTCCGAAGCACAATATCGATACACCACAGCAGAAACACGCAACGATACGTATCGAACCGTCCACGTCTAAACGTGTGGCAAGCAAGCCTTGACTTGGAAATGGAGGGCCAAAAAGGGTCAGCGCATTTAGGAGAGAGGAAAGGTTCCGCTGGCCTTACCGAACGCGTAATGAAGATCTGTGTCATGTTATCCCTTTAGGGACAGGCGGAGTGGCACACAAGCAAGCATGCACAGACGGATAGTTCCTTAATCTACGCATAAGCAATGCCAGGGTGGTGGTCAGATATCGGCATATATTTCCGGAATATACAAGCCGACGAACAACACGAAATTCACTATTGGCAAAACAAGCCGCAAGTCCTTATTGGTCTCATCTCCTCTAAGGGACTCGAACGGAGGACCCAAGATCGACTTGAGCGTTTTTCATTCATATGAAGAAGCCGAAACACGTCTTGACCAGTCTTCACCGAGAGGCGGGCACTGTTCTTCGATCAGACGCCTAAACAGACTTACAAATAACCCTTCTATAGCGAGGACGAGTGCATGTAATGGCTCGTAAGGTGGGCCTCGAGGAAAGACGGCTTTCCACGTTTCCTTGTGGATTTCAGCGGGACAAACAGATGCTCTGCATACGACGGGCAGTCTCAGAGCGACACGTCTAGAGAGTCAGGCCTTCGCGCAAGTAGATTTCGCGCAAGCAAAGAATATGGGGTTTATAACACCCTTCGCCGAAGAAGATGAGACCTTATTTTCACTGTGGGTGACATCGGTAGGTGTTCGACCTGAGCCGTTCCCCAAATCGAGTTTGGGTTGGTTCGATGTGGGCATGCCCCCCTAACGCCGCCCCGTTGTCGGACATCGCACTCAGGACAAAACGCCTTCTTTTCCATCATGCGTCAACCTCGGGACTGACACCACAACATTCTCAACCGTTCGTTTGTTTTGCTCTAAACGTTTAGCGATTTCCTTTACGATAGGAAGACAGTGCCAACAACCCGATCCGGAACTTCAGCGGGAGGTATTCGTGTCGAGGAAGCGGAAATTGCTCGCTCGTCGTCGCGTAATTGCATACGGTCGAGCTCGGTGGTTCTGGGGTGAGGAGGAGACGACACGTAAGAGGTGCACGGGTTCGATCCCCGCCGCTGCACATTTCCATTTATATATGAGGCCCGTCTCACGAAGTGATGCAAAAACTGCTACCGTGCACGGTTAAATGTTGGCTGATACTCAGCCCTAAAGAAATAAATGTTCAGTTGCACACGAGCAGAGGTCAGCACACACGTGCCAAGTGGTTCAGTAAACGTCCGTGCATTGTCCCCACGTGAGCATGGCCATTCGTATCGAACTCGGGTACTCGCCGGAAACGCCTGTGATGGTTCCTTCGGAAGAGGAGAGAGCTCAAAGCGTCGAATCTGAAAACGCTCAAGAAAATATTCACCCTAAACGGGCACTAGGACTAAATGCACAAAAAGGAGGCTATTCAGTGACACCTGTTAATATTGGTCTTAAGTGGGCCTCGCATCGACTAGCGATGAACCATCGAGAAGTCGCCGAAAACCGAGCTTTTCAAGTGATCCGAGTGCAGTTCATGTGAATGTTCAATCTCTGGCTTTCTCACGCTGATATAGTCGGCCTGTTACAGCTGATGGGACAATCGAACTAGCAAACTTGGACAATATCGCTAATTGAACGCCATTTCGTAGTAGGTGGACTCGTACTCCTGACGGCAGAAGCACACCGGCTCAACTCGGCGGAGCTGAGGGCTGGCTAAGCTCCGATGAAGTGTGCGAGTGAAACTTCATCCAACACGATACGAATACATGCTAGCCACGTGTGCATTGAAAACTTTCCGTTCGAAAACGACGATTTACAGCTTTCGCCATGCCGTTCAGCAAACTTCGCCCGTTTACATCGAAGCGCTCCATTCCTCAGATGAGCCAGAATATTCCATCAAGCGCTCCGACACAGCTAGACGCTGTTTGTATTGTCCACGGCGTGTGTCGAGCTCGCTGGCTCTGAGGTGCATTCGTATGCGTCTGACGGCGACCGAAGCACGAGACGACACGTAGGAGGTGCGCGGGTTCGATCCGCGCCGGTGCACATTTACATTTATATGGGGTGGTCCGTCTTACGAAGAAGTCATGCAAAGACTGCTACCGTACACGGTTAAACGTTGGCTATGATGGTCAGCCCTAAAGGCTATTCGTATTGTCGACGCTCCCAATATCTGAGAATCCACCACGAAATGCATCCATCCGTCCGTCCATCCATCCAACGACATTCACGGAAGGAGAAATATTCTCAGTGTTTACGCTAGATCGTGCGTGTGGAACGATACCTGAACGAATACGTCGCTACTTCCTGCTGGCACGCTGATGTGTGGCTAATTCCAGACGCGTTCTTGAATGACGCCGACCTCAGGCCGACCCGGCTGGCGGCAGGGGAGAGGAATGTGCTTTGAATACTAAACGAGCCTTCCATTGTAAACTTTACATAGGTGAGCGCCTCGCATCGAAACCCTACGCAGGTGGCTAACTTACGTGCATATCTATGCAAACGGCCAGCGTCTCTCTCTTCCCTCTGGGGTTGGTTGCACAAAAATCTGCTCCTCGGGCCATTCATGCGGCGCGTCGTCATCCGAATGAATGACTGAGGAGGCGCTCGTATATCCGCGATTTTGCACGGGCCGTCTCGCTTTCCACCTGGCCTCACACGCGTCATAAGCGACACACATCGACGTCTCGGATGCGTCCACCCGAAGACGGCGTCGCGCCCTGTTGCAGCATAAGCGCACTCTCCTCTGACCACTCTTCCCACCCAGCCTCCGACCCTCTGACCTGGTCTGGGTGCTCTGCGATATGCAGCCAGCGACGTCCGTCCGTCACCTTCGAGGTGCTCTCGGGCCAAGAACTTTCCGTCTGTGCGGACGCTTCCTTCCCGCTGGCCAGGATCCGACGCATCTGGCTCCCCAACCTCTGACGGGTTCGACCAAGCACTGCCTCCTCGACCCCTTCAAGGTCGCCGGGAATGTTCGTCCACCACTTTCGCAGTCGGAGCCGAAACACCGAACGAGCTCGCGCTCGTCGCTCCTAACAACAGGGGGGACCGGTGTAGCGTCGTCTTACGCGACAGCCTTCACACGACTACGCATCGATCCGAGTGCGGTGCACGTTGGGCACGAATATTTTCCTGTTCCTTGCGCGCACCATCCGCGGCAATAATCCGATGCGGCCGTGAAGGAGAGACTGGGGGTTATCCTGCACGAGGCCTCACGCCGAAGAAAGCGGGGCCTGAACAAGTACCTCGGGGAACTTCGATGAGGGCAACTAGGGCTAAAGCGGGGAACTAAACGGCAATGAGTTCCTCAACTCGGAACGGTCTAGGTTCAAAGGTCCGAAACAAGAAGCGCCACGCTATCCAGTGCACGATTGTGTGCCACGGGCGCTGCCGGCGGGAGCCAGATCTGACTCGAACCTCCTTCTTGAAGGCCCGAGGGGGCCAGAGGCTCCTACGTAGTTTCAACCGAGCCAAAGACCCGTGCTCCCCGCGCCTCAAGGCCGTCGTGTGCCCTCCTACCCTTCGGACCGTTGGAGACTGCGATCGCTTCCTCCCGCCTCGACTAAGGAATAAGGGGATGCGAGGCTCTGGAGTGAGAGAAAACGCAAACGAATGGGGATGAAGGTTAGCCAGCGTTTCTACATGAATGCCGCTCACGAAAATACTTCATCCCGCGCGAGTGACCGTTTCTAAGCCGCAGCGGAATAGCGGGCCAACCGCCTACGAGGAGGCCGGCCGATCCGAAAACCCGTACGGACGTGTAGGAGGGTCGTGAGGGGCGCAAGAAGCAGGTTACTACGTCTAATTTACTCGGCGATTTCCAACCATAAAACGAACTCCAGGTCATTGTATCGCGCTTAGATAGCTACGCTCGTCTAGGACCGAGCCGGACCAGCTTTCCAGTTTATCTAGTTCATACTTCCTTGAACACACTGACTAGCTGGCAAGAACCGGTCATCGGGTCACATCGGGTAATGTCGGCTGAGTGACGAAGCACACGGTGGATTTAGATGGCCGGACAAGGCCAGACAGGCCGAGGCCTTTGTCGAGGGTAAGGAGACGACTCGACAACTGGCGAGCAGTGGAGGGCCTGCTGGAGGGACTCACGCAACCCCGTGCTGCGATACCCCAGGAACGCGTACAGCGAGCGCTCTGAGCATATTTGCAGAACAAGCACAGTTACGTTTAGCGCCACTTTCCCTTCGAACGAACGAACGAACGAACGACTTCTTGAAGCCTGTCGATCGGAGGAGATAGCGATGGACCAGACACCCTGCATGTTTCGGCTCTCCATGTCAATTCTGGAGGCTACACGAGAGGAACGACGCTGCTCCAGTAATCCTTTCCAGGGACTCGCTGAGGCGTTCTAGTCGCTAAACAACCGAGGCATATTTGCGCGTACTTTACGCAGTACGTGCCCGTACTGTGCGTGTACGGTCGGACACGTATTGCGGGTTCTCAACGAGACATAGCGATATTAGCCTTCAAGAACTGCCCGGCTGCCACTTCTGAGCACATCCTACCATTTGCGAGTCGTTACATGATCCGACTCTGGAAGGCATCGGGGCGAAGCGCCTGCGTTCATTCGGAAATGTACCGATTCCTTTTCAGTTAACCTTAGCTGGCTATATATGAGTATCGGAAACAACGTGTTCACGCTGTCAGTTGGTTTGGACAGCTGGCGTGGTGCTTGACACTCGACCAAGTGGATGGCGACACGCCGAAACAAGGCCGCGTCTCGGGTCGCTATATACCGGTCTCTTCTCTATATCTGTTTACCCAGTGATATTTTCCAGGCGTTAACGACGAGCGTCACTGTTTACGTTGTTGCATCTTTGCTACCCGATATGTGCATATGAGCGTGCTCGAATAAGATAAGGCCGAGGTACAGTTGGCCTTAGGCACTGGAAATCCGACGATCCAAGTTACACGTAACTGCAATAGCTGTGTACTTATGTCTTTAGCTTATCGTTGCCCGTAACAACCTAACGGACACGGCCAGCTAACCGAACTACATGCGTAGTTCGGTTAGCAGGTCGTAATATACGCGATAACAACGAGCGCATGCTTGGAGGCGTTCCAATTGTCAGTTCTGCTTGTGTAGCCATTGAGCGGCGTAATCAGTGTTTCGTACGTGTCACCGCGACTGTCCGTATAGATCGCTTACTTCAGTTGTTATTAGGTCGTGTTTTATTCACTGGCGCTGGAAATTTCTCTGGAAGTGCGGCGGCAATACAGCTCTGCGTCAGCGCGATTATTATTTGCTAGTGGAAAGCGCTAGTTTACACTAGTTTGTCCCACCTTAATGTACATCCAGGGTAAGCCTTCGTTTGCATGACGATAATTGGCTCCATGCACGTAACGACGTGGACGCTCCAGAGTTAACAGCGGTAATGATTTTATCAAGCAAGTGCCTTCTGGAAATCTGCATAAAGCTGCCGTTTGTTTATAGTAAAGCAATGGTGGCATATGTTAGGTACCGTGTAGCCGAGAAAGTAATAAGTCGAGCGAAATATCATGCCATAGCGTCGGTGACGGGAAGTGTTGAAAATCGAGAAAAACATAAAAATTATATATACGTAAAAAAATATTTATTATTTTGCGTTTTTTGTTTTAAATTATCGATGGGCAAATGCAAACTCCGAGAGTCGAACCCAGGCGGAGAGGCTAAATGTCCACCATCACCACCATCACCACCACCACCACCACCACCACCGACTTTTTCACAAAAACAAAAAAAAACGTCAAAAGGCACCAACCACTAGAAGGGAGCACATAGACAAACAACGACGTTCATCTCTAATTAACTCTTGGTGAACTTCCTGGGGCTCTATTCGGAGATAATATCTACCCCCAAAGGCGTCGTCTGGTGCTAAGTTCTAGTCTAGGTGAGTCTGGTGCTAGGTAACGTGGTAAGATAGCGTATGGAGTCGTTTTTCCTGAGAAACCTAACGCTAGACGAATACTAAAGGTCACGTAACAACCCAGTCAGAAGTCAGGAGAGTTAGTCAATATGCAAGTGAGTAACGAAGAACGGGTCAAAGCTTCCGGTCAGATTGTTGAAGCATTGTGAGATATTTGTTCATGATGCACAGTGTTCGCGTATTGTGTAATAAATCATAATGAAATATTTAATTCGCATAATTTCAAAAACAGGGTTACTCACATTGTGACTTGCCGAAAGAATGGCACTTTAAAATCTAATACTGCATTTCTCGTGGTAGAAATAGTCGAGATTAAATACTACCGACTAAAGGCTCTCATATGAGCACGATGGTAAAAAAAAACAAACAATTCTACACGTTCACAGCACTCGCACAAAATGAGCACAGAAATTCTTTATCCACAGAAATAATTATATGTAACTGGTCGCGAAGCGGGTCTTAAACTGGTGGTAAAAACACATTTATGCCAAGTTCCTGATCTTCGTTCACGCACAGTGGCATATACCCTAAAGAACAGGGTGCTGCTCGCTATACGATGCAATCTTGTGTATATGTCCATTAGACATACAAACATCATCGATGAGAACTTTCGTAGTGCTTCGTCTATATGTCACATCACTCTCGTGAGGAGAATGTATCCGGGATAATAATGATAGTAATAATAAAGCAAGATACGAGTACAAAAATAAACCGAAAGCAAAAACCACGTACTGAACTCAAACGCAGCGTGACCGCAGAGTCAACCACGATGCATTTTGTTTCTTCCAGTGCTACCAGTAGACTAGTTATAGAGGACGCCCTCATTAGGCGGCCGACGTATTGATCAGAAGGTCCGACCCAATCGGCAATTCGGTGTGTTTTAAAGCTGACACAAACCAACCAATATTTGCAGAAGGGCACGTACGACATTGACTGATGAATGCTGCATCGATCCATATCGGACTGACGGAATTTACGTCGGCTCAGAGTGGTTCGTTCGGACGATTATCACTCCGAGAGCGGCTGACGTCCGGGCACGACGGCTTGTTAGCCTGATGGTGAGTAATTTCGACGAGTTGTTGTTGTTGATCTAAATAAGGACCGCTACTGGGACTCCGCAGAGAATGACGTATCTGTGGCATGCAGATCGAGCCAAGGGTCCTCGTAGTTCGGAGCTTGGACGGCATTTTGGCTAGTAAAAAATACAAAAACCGCTAATCTAAGCTGAAAAAACGCTAAGCCGTATCGTGCTGCCTATAACGTGCATGCACGTATTGATTAAAGATGGGTTGTGAGCTTAAAAATGATTAGACAAATTATTAGAGCGTAGAAATGATTGGATTAGTTCTTCAGTCTGAGAAGCCACGACCAACCAAGTCCGCAGCATTAATGACATTATGAAGCTCGAACGTGTTTATTAAAACGTCTACTTATACACAACTTCACTTATCTCGTTGTCTACAGCTCCATCCCTTGTCACCCTTTTCTTTCGTCGGACAGTGGCGCCCGTTTTATCTCGTACTCGCGAAATGAAGCTTGATTTTACGAGGTCAACAAACACACTGCGGCGAAGTTACGCAAACCCCGCAAACAAACCCAACAGGACACAGCTGACAGACAATATAGACCGCCTTCTGGGTCTGGAAACTCTGTAACGCACTGTGAGAAGGGGTCGAACATTCACCGCAAGAATGACTTCGAGGCTATTTGGCCAGATTGAGTTGATATCGGTGTACCCGACCAATGTGTCGTTCGCCGATCTTGTCAAGTGTACTCAGGTGCGCGATTTGATCTGGTAAACAAATCCGGCATTGTCAATAGTTTCACGTCAGCGGCTGCTGGTGGCCAATTAATCGAGCCAGGCTTGTCTAGAACGCTTCGAGCCTCCTGAACCAGGACGAATATACCCGTGGCTCTGAATGGCATTCCAGGGACTCGATGGAGCTTGCCTATCTGTAGCGGCGGCCGATAGTGGTCTTCAGAGCAGCGCTGGGGCCTTCTGCCTGCACAGATGCTGCAAGGCTAAGCGTGCAACGGATCCATCTTCGGCGACGACATGATTGATATAGCTGGCCTCGATATGTTTGCTTCCGGAGATGACAGCCTGGGGCGTTTGCGGTGTCATCAATCGGTAGAGAGTGATTTCCTTTGCTGTGACTGCAACAAACCTCAGCCACAGGCTAAAGCAAGCCAGGCTACAACGGTTAGGCAATTACGCGCCGGTTGGTACCCCGATATTTGTGTTTGCATTAAAAAGCGACAACGCCAGACTTTACCCGACACCACAACGGCGGTAAACGCCGCTTTGCCACTTCGTCGAAATATCTCGTTCGTGTTTGCGCGACGTATTCGCGCGGCCGATGCCCGCTACGTGTGAAATAACAGGCGCCGACCCAGATACGCGCCTCGACCTAGTCTTGTTGATCATTTTTTCTAAGGGCAGACCATTGTCGACAGCGTTACAATAAATGGCTGCTTCTAAATGTCGGAAGGCGTGTGCTAATTTGCGGCCGACCCAGCAGCTGATTTGTGTGTCAGGCGCAAACAGATCTGGACAATGGACTCGGAAACGTCGATTCTGAGCTTTGTTACTGTTCCGCTTAACGCGGAGTCTCACGTTAATTCTTCAGCTCGATTACTCCCTGCTTCTGTTTATAATAGTACTTACTTGACGAGTTATGGCTATTTTTAGTGTTTTTGCTAGTCGACCAAATGGCCCGCTCAGTCGTGGCAGCCTACTTTCGTCCAGACCCCAAGTATGTACCTTTCAAGTTTCTCTGTCTAACCGAGCATGCTCGCACCTGCTGGCAACTCCCCCAATCCGGGTCCTTTTTTGCTTGCACAATGTAAAGTACTCCTACAAGGCGGACATATATGATCTTCCTGCCATTGAAGTCCAGCTGGCTCATATGTCTGACACCTGTCGCTCTTCGCTATCGTTTATCTGCAAAGGCGTTGTGGTTCTTTGTCGAGCCTAAGGAAATCGAAACAGACGGACGTTTTTGTTATAGACCGGCACTTTCCTGCTGCACGATCCTTCAGCGCTCGGCCCGTTCTGGACTTACTTTTGGTAAAGTAAGTTGACTGCTTCTTACCACGTTCCCTGACGGCTTTCGTGAGAATCGATTGACTGACTCAGCTACTCGCGATTCGTCTGAATTTATTATTGGCAAATGTTAAGGCGAAAAACGGCAGCAGCAGTACGGACGCTGCCAAGACATTTAGCACAGGCCTGCCCGGTCCTGTTCAATGAAGTAGGATTAGTCGCAAGGTAGGGTCCGATATTGTATTTGATTCAGGTTCTCCTGAGGTCCCGACCCCCCCCGGGGCAAGCACTTCTGCTGAGCACAGCAAACGAACAGCAGCGTAGCGAACCAAGTCCGTTTTGCACTGCCGTGACTCCTGAACGAGTCACAGAAATGCCCTCTAATTTCGTCCTCGGTCACTGCGTGGGCGTAATATGGCTTAATAGCAATTGCTGAGCTTTCCTAAGCGAGTTTCGAACGCATGTGTCCAACGCCACTGCGCGGGGGTGACAAGTCGATTTGAAAGCAGGTACAAAATTGCCGCTAGCGGCTTTCGATGGAAATGTATGCAGATCTATTCATTCGGCGGCCCGACTATTTGTCTTACGCCGGATCCATCGGGCAGGCGTCATTTCGGCACGTTTTCTCAGGAAAGCTTCGACATTGCTTTCGAGATTTGTTGAGAGACGACAAGATTGTCCTTAAATCCAGCCAGCGGTTGTCGACTCTGCGACGTTCGTCAACTACAAGTGGAACCAGATTTGCGCGTTACCGAGTCGAGCTACTAAGGGGGGCCTTATCTATTTCAAGTGGAG
>MNPL01029816.1:27656-53359 GCA_002081605.1 Tropilaelaps mercedesae | reverse complement strand
ATATATATATATATATATATATAATGCCACTTGTCTCGTTTCCGGCACGCAATATGTTCTCCTTGGCAGGGGATGTCTGGCCAAAAGTTAGCGGCACTGCCGCGGAAAGAGCTTCGCTTCCTGCCCCTATGTATGCCGCTATCTAGCAGGCGTAACGAAAACATGGAGACAACAACAGCCGTCGAGGCAAGTGGGCACAGGAAGCTGGCAAGTTCTTCTCTCAATTTCTCAACCGCGGCAGCAACAACAGCAACAAAATATCCCAAAGGGAATAGAACGGAATGCGTGGGATGTAGATGATAGGCCAGATGCCGGATGCAGGATGAGATGCCTGCAAAGAAGCGCAACTTTCCTAAGTGCGGCTTGCCAACAAACCCAGATTCGTTTGCCGATGGAAAGGAGAAAAAATACGCAAATAAATCAAACAACAAGCTGCTTATGCTTCTCGTTCTGTATGAGGATTAAGAAGCCAGGATAGCGCGGGGTGGACACTGAGAAAAATAAATGTTTTCTTCCCCCGAGAGGCTAACTTTGTCTTTCCCGTGCTGGCGGTATAAAAAAGGAGAAATGGAACATTACAAATATTACTCCTACAGTCCTCGAGATGAATTATAACATCATTTTGTTCAGGATGATTCTATTTGAAGCTCTCTAGTTAAACCACGTTAACTTCTAGCTGCTATTTGGGCTAAAGGCAAACTACGAATAGTGTTGCCGATAAAAGGAATATTCAAGTTTCCCTGATGAGCGGTGATTACAAGGCACTTTTAATTATAAATACGTTAATTTGAAAATTATTTAAAGATAAATAATTATAAATAAGTTGTTAGCATTGCTGACCAGCGTTAAAAATTTGCTAGAACACTTTTAAACTTATCACCTAGTGAGCTAGCACTACGTATCAGGCGACAGTGGAGATTATTAGTATTACGCCACTTTCATTCAATAAGGTGTGCATCCACCATACGTCAAGCAAAGTATTAGTTAAGTGCAACTTTAGTTATTTTTCATTTGTTCTTAATCTGTATTTACTTTCATTCAGCTATGGACTACATTATGGACAGGATTGCAAATCTTGGGTTGGCTTTAGGTTTAGGGGTTAGAGCACATTTGGTAGGCTGTATATCACATAAATCACTGGCTCATATTAGCAGGTCAATTGTTCTATATATAAATATTTCGGAAAAAACTTCGTAAAAAATTGTGCAATGTTTTATATATTGCCTACCATCGAAGGTAGCTACATTTTGATTGCTTCTGCCCGTTCGAGATGCACGAACAGACAAATTCTCTGTGGACAGGACTCGTGTGAATTGTCACACTCGGGTTAGCAAGTCAACAAAGACTACTCGTTCTAATATATACAAGCCAGAAAGCTGCTGCGAATTATCGACGAAATTTACGACTACAACTGATACAGGCTACCCTTTATTTACTACCGCCAACGAGAAATAGCTTTTTCCGTTCGGAAATGCGACTCCGTAAGTAACTGTTGCGACAATTCGACTGCTTCGATGCATTTCGGTTTGTCTCTTCTTAAGCAGGCGTCAGATTGAAGGACATTTTCCTGTGTCCGTTTTAGCGTTTTGCCGCTTCTGGATAAGAGATCAAGGAGTTTCGATACCCCCAGAGAAAGTCAAATTGAGGGCAGATACTATTAGTATATCTAAGAACTTGGCCGTTTAGAGTGATGACAGAGAAAGCCAACCTAAGTGGGGCTATACGGGAGTAATCCATAAACTCATGAAATCCTAATAGGGATATTCAACGTTATAGCCAAGCATCTGGGACCTTGCTCCGCAACAATTTCAATGCCACATTCAATTCGACTCGTTTTTTGCTTTTGGCTTTTTGAAAACATCGTACTAAATTTTTAGGGCTCACCATCATCCAACGTTTAATATCCACGGTCTTGCTTTTTACATTATTTGGTAAGATAAACCGCCTAAATGTAAACGTTCAACGGCGCAAATTGAACCCATGCATTATTGAGCTCGGTGCATTCGCACCTTGCAGCCGAACGACACACATAGATGTGAACACCGTGATTGCGTCGACTTAAATTAGCTCATCTTTTATATTACTAAATTTATCTTTCTTGTTTCTTCGGTCTTGAAGTTATTGACGAATACTAAATGCATAGCTATATAATAAATGCTGCTCTGGTAATCAGCTAACACAAAAATTTGTGGAGGCACTCTACACTTGATTTTGTAAAAACTACACGATATATAGGACTCATACGAGTGCTATTGAAAACTTATACGATTGATAAGTCGCATTGGGAGTCTATGTCATCTTACCTATTTTCTGACGTATTTATTACTTCTGAATTTACTATGAGGACTGACTTCTCTGCTAATATGAACGGCTTGACGGCATTGTGTGGCAGCGGAATTTCTCAGGCTATCACTAAATCCTATAGCCGCTTATCTAAACTAAACAAAACACTAATAAATATGTCAGATATAATGTATGTTTTTGTTCAGCGACAAACGACTTATTACATGCGAACCCAAGTTGTGCTAAGGATAGAAGTGTTGGAGACACAATCTCTTCTTTAGCAAGACCATAAATGTGTTAAACTTAAGGTGACAACCCTATTGAGTCGTTTAATGTTATCTAATCTATTCCAAATGGGTGCATATATACCTAGAGCGCAACAACCAGTTAGATACACTCAATAAAACATTGTAAATAACCTCGTATGAATAAAGATTCTCAGTGGTGCGAACGTTTCCA
Organism: Tropilaelaps mercedesae; assembly: GCA_002081605.1. Taxonomy (NCBI): domain Eukaryota; kingdom Metazoa; phylum Arthropoda; class Arachnida; order Mesostigmata; family Laelapidae; genus Tropilaelaps; species Tropilaelaps mercedesae. The sequence goes on along the minus strand of MNPL01029816.1, from coordinate 50,617 downwards.
ACGATACCCCGACTATATGGCACATGCGAATACAGAACTAGTAGTTTTGCGTATGTTGTCAATGTTAACTTTTTTGTTAAAAATTTGGAATAGATTTGCCACAAAACTGTATGTTAGAAGACTACTATCGAAAATTGATCAAATGTACGAAGAACAAAGTATTTAACATACTGCTATGGTTCGCTATATGCCGATCACAGTCTTTTCAGTCAAAAATCTCACGTTTTGATCTCACGCACCGATAGATGCTTTACATTTGCCTGTCATTGATATTATCAACTAATATTCGTTCGCGTTTACTATGATGGGTGTTAGCTCACGCACTCTCATTCACCATCAATGCATTGCTCATACCCTTCATTTCTTGTTTGTTTATTTTAAAGGTCCTTTCATTATGCAATTGCCCTAAAATGCTGTTTCAAGTGTGCACCCTTCTATCAATTTATCTTCCTTGATTACTTCATATATCAATCCCGTATACTTTTTTATTTAACGGACCAAGTGCCTCAGCAACTATATCTAACCAAACTCTCTGTTTAGTCTTCTTGATGCCTATTTTGTAGAGCCAGTTCTCCCAGTACGCAGATCCCTATTGTTTGTAGGACGCCCCGTCTGGCCACGCGGTGTTTGATTATACGATTGAGAAGTTAAGGGAGAGGAGTAAAATAGTAGGGAGAGAGGAGGAGAAACAATGGGTTCTAAGTGGTCGAGCTGGGAGTGGCGACTGAGCGAAGTTGTATGTCGATATGTATGTACTCTTGCGCATTAAACTAAGTGGATAAAGAGATCAAATCAACTACTGAGATTGCCCGAGGCCACAAACTGGTGTACGCCCCATGAACATCCTCTACTTACAATCTACGACCATCCGACCCCGAGCTCGGATTGGCCTTTTCTTCCGTCAACCTAGAGGTCTCTTCCATTTCGCCAGCAAGCGACGGTTAACCCCCGTCTCCTTGCCAATCCTTGTTCGACCTCTTCGGCTGTCACCTCTTCAACTAGGCGGTTCATTAGGTATACATACTAATGTATGTATACCTAATCGTTTTTATCATTTTCTCATGTTTGCTTTCGCTCTGAATGAGTGCTTAGCTAGTTTAAATAAAATTCTAAATCGAATTAGCTTCTCACATCTTCTCAAGAAACTATATAGTCGCATGTTTCTAGTTTTAAGCTACGCTAGGGTTTTTTCACTCAGTACCACTGCGGGAAAACAAGTAAATAAATATTCCGAAATAGTAGCACTGCGACAATAGGGCAAGTCACTGTAATGCTGTTGATATTCTCTTCGTATCATAGCTTCAGTGATTCGCAGCCCTTTTTGCTCAAAGTTTGCGACCTACAATATCTTCATTGCCCTATAAACCCGAAGATTTGAGACTAGAAATACAACACAATTCTGAGTGTCGTATACAGGGTCAGTGCCTCTCTGGGCTGAACAATGTGTGAAATAACAAGCATAATGTATATTAACTGAACAACTGGAAAACTTGTCTTCAAAGAGATGACGCGATTTTACAGGAAGTTATAGAAATAGTTCTTTCAAGACCCTAATTAATGTCCGTTTTGCTACTGAGAGCTTTTTGCTAATAAATTAAATATCAAGCCTTTTAGGGCTATGTTATTGTATACATTTGCTTTTGAACTGGCTTACTAAAATTACACAAAATACTGTTGGATGTACTCAAAACCAAAACAATGTAATTTTCCACTTTACGTGAAAACGAATGTTTCTTGCTTGTCAAAGTTTCTCAATGAAGAGGTAAAATTTAAGCCTCCATTTTCAATCTCACTCAGCAACACATTGCCTTGTTTTATTTTATCCACTTTTTATGCTTCTTCAATTGATCGGTTTTAGCGCCGAACACCAAATCTCCGCTCTTTATAATAGCAATTTCTACCCCAGTTTAGCTATGCGACACGACCTGGCAGGTTTATGCTGCTTATCGTGAATTTTTGGGCGTTGTGTTCTTTAAGCATTGCTCTATAGCCGCTAAGTTTTTTGTGAAATTTGCTTTTCCCCTCTACACACCGATCGTCTATAGAAGATCGCTGACTACAAAACAGCTACCATCATGATCAGCATAACCAATATTTGTGTGTTCTATTCGTCTCCTTTTTGTCCCGCATTCCGAACGCAACGTTCGACGTTATTTCGTAGCGCTGGATCCCATTCTCAATCTTGTTCTTTTCCCTCGTTTTCTCTGTTGTCTGACAATTTCCTTCCTGTGCGGCTCTAAAGGAGGAGATACATGCTTAAGCGAACGTTGTATGAGTTACGAGAGATAAACGGGAGTTGCAACGGCTAGCAATGACCAAATAGGCTCAGTCCCGTTTCTGTGTTCTCGGAGGCGCGGATCTGTGTGTGTGTGTGTGTGTGTATGTGTATCTGAGAGGAAGGAGGAGGGCAAGAACAAATCGGTGGAAGGTGAGGGGTGAATTGGTCGCTTGCTTGGGGGGGCGGCGGATGGTAACCATGGTAACGAACGATGCGTGTACCCGAGAGCATAATGGATTTCCCCTTCCTTCAACGCCTTTGCATGCGACCCCCATTGCCCAACTACTTCATGCTATGCCCCTCTTCCACCGTGTAGAGCCAAGTTGGCCCTTCTACGAGATCCTCGGCAAATTCGTTCCGCGGGACGATCCATTTCAAACAAGCTAGCAGAGGACCGACCACCAGCAGGCAGGGAGTAGCCAGCAAGATAGGCCAAAGCAGTTCTCGTTAACGGGCGACTATGCTAATGATGAGTTAAAATAGTAGACGATGACAGCGCAAACTTTCAAAAAGGATGAAAAGAAACAAACACGGCAAGAAAGAGAAAGACAAAGACGTGAAGAGAAGCAACATAGGTCGACAACTTAACCAGCAGACGGTAAAAACTGCGATAACGATGTCAGATGATAGTAATATGAATGACCGCAGAAGATGGTCGCTGTCTAAAAAATCCCCCATTGTAAAACCGGCATCGGAGAAGGAGTGTGCGCAAAAAATGGGACTCGTCGATAGGATAATAGGGCATAATGCAAATAAATTAAGGACGCCGCACGTTACGTTAAAGACGGCCAACATACAGATGAACTATAGACCGTTGATCGTGCACAGTATTCAAGAGAATTTTAAGAAATAAAAAAAGTACATAAATGTGAAAACGCACGAAGCTATGTAAACAACTGAGAGAAATATGAGTACTTGACAAATAATTGTAATATTAATAAGATTTTGAGTCACAAGCTTTTTCGGAATATAAATGTTAGTCTCAAGCCAGTATGGGCATTGGTAAGCGTTTCGTAGTGCGTTTTCCCTCTAATACCATATTTAACAATCGGATTCCTCTAGCTGTTCTCTTGTGGTGACTTAATTGTAAATTTTTCTTTAAGAGCATTTTCTTTAGACAAGCGTCAAAGTTGAAAGAACCAAATAATCTCGAACGAAAGTTAAAATTTCGGCAAATGTATTTAAGTTCGTTGCGAACTGCACCTTTTCAACCATACACAAGATCCTTAGTAATCAACATGTTAATGAAGAAATAAATATATCGATGTAATAACAGCCACTACATGCCAAACGCTAAAATAGCTTTTTTAGGTAGTAATCTTAATATACCCATTGTGTTACTATTATTCTAGGGTTAACTGTTTCATTATAATTCTTTCATGTGCTCAACTATGTATAATTCTTTCATTACACCGTCTGCATTGCTGAAATATTTTTGGTAACTCGACTGGCTTAGTGAGTAGATTCTTCATTTTCTTAATTTTGATACTCCTAGGTTCATTCATAATTTATATGGACAAGTTGTTTATGCGCAACATGTCCGCACTAAATTTAACATTATGTTAAAACGTCAATCGTCAAAAATATGTCAACAAGTCTTGGGCAGTACATGGAATCGAAACTAATAAGGTGTTAAAAATATTTACGATTTTCTCGCACAACCGAAACGAAACTAACTAGAGTGGTACTAGTAAACTTCAATACTAAACACCATCTTAGGTCTCTGACGGTTCACCTCACCCTAGTGCCACGGATGTCAGCGGCCCACGAGTAAAACACCTCAATGAGGGGCGAGAGAACACTGGTCCCTTGGGTTTTATGCCAATCGCGCGAGGTAGAAAGAGAAAAAAGCTCTAAGTGAAAGTAGGATAGAAGATAGGGAGCTATGTCCGAAGGACGACGGGTGGGGTGAATGGCAATAGCGCTTGTGATCCGAGCATTGCTCCTCTACTATGAATTGGAAGAACTCTTACCCAGGTGACGAATTGGGCTGTTTTGTGTCACCGCGGCCGATGATGTGAGAGCTGGGTGGTCTTGTGTGTACTCAGGAAAGTACGACGGAATTAGGGAGGGTTAGGTGGCTGCAAACAACAGCAGCATCGGCAGCAGCGCGAGTTTAATTTAATCACACTTATCCACAACCTACTGCCCCCAGATACTCACATGCAAAAACCAGCTAGCTGTTCCTTCTTCTGCATGGCAGGGCGTTAAGATCTAAGGTGCAGACCAACTCTCTCTCCCTTCAGTTACAACTTGCTTAGCAAGAGGAGGTGGTAGCTGTGGGTCCTCTAGCACGGAACGGATCGAAGCCCCCAGGAGTAGGCGGAGACCACAGACCATCTGCCACCGGAACTGAGACTAACTGTTAGCGATAAAAGGACAAGCCTGAACCGCGATACCAACTTTGGGGCAGGAATCTCGTGGGGTAGGAAGTTGGCAAAAACCTTGGAATGTCAGCAAACGAAGGTGTACCCGAGCGATCACTCTCATGAATAGGCCCATTTAAGCTTACTAATGTACACAGTGGAAACGTGGCAATGTGATTTGGCAATATAGAGCAGCACCCAGGTTTTTTTTACACGTCGTATATTTTAGTTGATTATATTAGCTAAAGAAATATTCCGTTCAAAAGATGGACGCAAATGAATGAGATGCCAAGAACTAGAGACTACTCAAAAGTTCAAGAAAGGTACGCTATACACAAGAGTACTAGACCTTGAAAACGCATTCTATCGACTTCAAGTGCGTATTATATCATCTAAATTAGTTAAACGTTGTGTGAGTTTGCGACGTTAAACTTGAAAACCGTTAAAGATTTATGCAAACTGCTTTGTACTCAACTGAACGTCTCCGACAAACAATATCAAAACATGAGAAGAATTTAGCGGCGTGCTTTGACCAGAACACGTGACTCTCGAAGTTTACATTACCCATACCAACATTAGCCAACAATAACAGCTTGTTACTAATATAACTGAAAAATGCATTGTTGAATGAATACGCCAGTCGTGTGTAACTTACACGCTGACATTGATCAAATAACTCATGTGAGCTGTATGCTAAATATGTCCTAAACGTTGGTTGTATATCGCAAATAACCCAAACTGATATTGAAAGTAGTCGATTTTGCGTCATTTTGGAGTCACCTTTAGGGCAACGCACTTCGTCACAAAAATTTAATTTTGACTCAGACAAATTTTCCATTGCGTAAACTAAAATGAAATTAACATCTATTTATGAGATTATGGTTATGAGTCTCGTACAGTTGTACTAGATGAAGAGCATATAAAAATGATATTTAGATTTCAGTGTATGCCGAATTTTCCATCTTATTATAACTAATGCGGAAACATGATACTGCGTTGACTTTTAGGTGGGGGTCACCAAAATGGTAGCAGTAGCTTGCTTGGAGGAAAGACTCGCCGTCCACGTACAGCATTCACATCCCAGCAATTACTTGAACTTGAAAACCAGTTTCGACTTAACAAATACCTTTCTAGACCGAAGAGATTCGAGGTGGCAACCAACCTCATGCTAACCGAAACACAAGTAAGTATAGTCTTTGAGTAGTCTATGCACCGCTATTACAAATAAATATGCAATTGGGATATCTTTCTTGTTCTATTGTAAAGCTTGGCGTAACGTGTAGTATGACGCTTCACCAAACTCTAAATAAATACTTATGAAGAAATTTTATAACGCTTTATACTAATCAAGATGCAATGCAAACCTTTCCTAAACTCCTCTAGAACCTTATCCGGCTGTATTAAAAGTAAGCCGTCTGTCCACTAGAGCATCGCTCAAAGCTCATTGAAGCTAAGAAACGAAATATTGCTATAACCTCTATGAGCTTGTACGTATGAAGCTCACAAAATCACTTCGATACTTGCTATATCTGCGCGATTTCAGGTGAAAATTTGGTTTCAGAACCGTCGAATGAAATGGAAGCGCAGTAAAAAAGCTCAACAGGAGGCCAAAGCCCAGCAAGTGGCTGGAGGACGTGGGGGCTCTTGTGGGGCGTCCACTGGCGGTCACAGTGGCAATGGAAGAACATCAGAACAAGGATCAGGAACGGGGACAAAGACCAAAGATAGAGATTCTCCCTCATGCGGTGTGCCCCCTGCTATAACTGATAATCATCTTGCCGCTCAATTAGGACCACTTGCTAGCCAGCTTGGACCTCTTTCCAACCAAATAGGCTCGCTAGGCAGTCAGATAGGCTCCCTGACGCAGCCTGGCGGGCCCTGTCCCTTACCACTGAATTTCAGCCTTAACTCATCGGCGCTAGGGAAAATCGGCGGTGTTGTTGCCGTTATGGGAGGTGGAGGCATTGGACGACCTACTCCTGCAGATCTACCCGAAGAAGGACACGGCGACGATGAACCAGAGTACCCCGGCTCCCCAGGCATCGATGACGATAGTTCCTCGAGGGACTCGTCCCGAGAGATGACGGTTGATCCAGAAGATCTCCACGAAGCTACACCCAGTTCGCCTCGAGAGACGAGAGAACTTAGAGATGCATCGCCGGCGCCTTCGTCACCTGCAACACCAACTAGTGGTGTCACCGTCACGCCGGACGTCCTCGTGGCTCAGGAAAACACTAATAACTGTATCTACCGGCCGTACGTAGTGTGAAGAGACAAACCCGGTGTTTCCCTTTCCGAGGATTTGCAGAAGGATAAGGATTTCGCCTGTCGCACCCTAAAAGTGTTGACCTAATGATGCTAAATAGTTAAGAGTAATTCTTTTTTTGGAACATTGCTAGCTAAAATAAATGACATGGAGATCGGGGGTGCTCTGAGATGGCAAACACTTGTCGACCTAAGCGAATATTGAGAGAATTTCTAAAATAGTGTACTGAAGCTACTACAGGTTATTTGGACAATGAACCTTAACCTTAAACAAAACAAATTATGCATCCTATCAATTTAACCCAATTTCTTATTCGGTTTGTCACACGTTTGTGCAATCAAAAAATATTAGCCACCTATAATTCGTCTAAAAAACGGCTCGTTTTCTTCCTATGCTGAGCTGACATATTTTTATCAGAAGTCTTTTCAGCCCTGAAGGTGGATAATTTGCTATTTTGAGAGAGCAAATGTCTATGTTCTCGAAGGTAAGAGATTCATGCAAACCTTTAACGCCAATACGAAAAGGGGAATGTCAGTCTCATGCCTGAAAAAAAATACATGGGACGAGCACAGCGAATGTGAATGCCTTGTAAGCAATCTTTCTCCAGTCTAGTTTCTTCCTTATGTATAGATAAGTTGAATGACTCGTTCAAAAGGCAGGATGGGCCAAACCTGGGCTACATAGCTGCAACCGGTAATACAATTGTAGACGTTCAGAGGTGTACGGTTTCATTCAAGTTACTAAGCTACTATCAGAAGAACAAGTGCAATCACGCAAGTAAACTATAAAAACAAAACTATCTTGGAACAGGTTTTACATATAGAGGCAGATTTGTTGTTAGGGAAGGTCGTATATAGCTTTCGCTATGGCACGCAAAACGTCTACACCAGAGATCATTTTTTCCTAGTAAAAAAGTTTTTGTCAATCGCCTATCCTAAATTTCTATTAGCCAGCCGTCAGCAGTAGTAACAATAAATAATTTCTGCTAGCCGGGATACCTTTTGACAATTCTATATAAAGTAAACAGATGTTATAATACAACATGAAAATTCGAGACGTCGATCAAGATACACGATGTCTACTTTATCGAAAAACACGGTGTATGGAATAGACTCAAAAGTTATTTGGTGACTATCCTATTAAGCAACGAGAAAAATTCACTTCTATAACAGAGAACGTAAGAAATAACAGAGATGGTACTGCGATCTGATAGCAGGTTAAGAAAAGATGAGCAATACTTATTTTCGCAATAGCAGCTAGTATTACCATTACCATCGTCGTCGTGTTAATTATGCTGATGAACATGACTACTATTGATGATGACGATGATTATGATTATTATGCCAACAATCACAGACGCTAACAATGTAATATTAACAATTAAAGCTATTAACAACTATACTCCGCACCGAATGCAAATACAAGCAAGGGTGATATAACATAATAACGTTAAAAACACACGATGCGACATTAATTCTAATTTTTTTAGAATTAATGCCGCATCGTGTTAATCGTATACATAAATGGACGGCACAACACATACGCAAGGACGGGAAACGCGCAATGCATAAATACATATGTACGTGCCAGAAGCCGATGATAATTTCGAGGCGATGCTAATGACATCAGAAGCATAATTCATATAGAATCGTGCTGAACAAACAACGAGAACAGCATTAATAACAGACAAATAGAAGAAATAGAAGCGCATTGGCATGATGAACAGAGCTTGCAGAAGGATTGACGCTCTCCTTATCTCTAATTTTCTAGCGGAAAGCGGAGCGGTTTAAAGCAGTGGGTGGATGTGAGTCTCTAACACCCTTTCCCTCTTTCTTTCTCTCTCGGGCGTGAGAACGTTGAATGGGCCTTGTGTCAGAGCTGCAGTAAATTAGACACACTTTCCTGTACTATGCCTACAGAATGTGAGAAGAAATATGTTGATATCAATAAATGGAAGGCACACACATACACACAAGGACGGTAAACACGCAATGCATAAATACATATGTACGTGCCAGAAGCCAATAATAAATTCGAAGCGATGCTTCTCGCTATTGGAGCCAAACCGACAACACAAATAAAGTTCAAAGATTGTCGAAAATTGAGAAATGTCGTCACTTCTTAGCTTGCGCATAATATCCCCACGTCTTAAACTATAGACGAACTTTTTTAATAACATGTAATTAGGAAGTGATTTTTATGAGAGCTTTGTTTCTTCGATTTACCGCACTAAATTAAAACAGGTAATTCTAAAAAAAGCCTTATCATATGATTGAGGCTTGATGAATATAGCCCCGAACTGTACTGCACAATACATAACGAGATATGCGACTGAGCTGCGACTTAGGACCCTTATACAATTGAAAATGTGAACCGAGAATTTCAAAAAATATTATGCGATTGTTGGTTTTCTATGCAAATCATAGAAACATTTTTCATCATGGCAACCAACTTTTTTGGGAGGATTCCTCCATATTCTACTAGTTTTAACATTATTGCCATTTGAATTTTTCCTCTAAAGCTTGTAATTACCTCAATGGAGGCGTAAGTATACAAAATTGTTGTACGTGGATCGTAAAGAAATCTAACGTGATTAAGTACACTGTTACGGATAATGTAACTTCCGTTCGTTAACCAGATGCGCAAAATTTGCAGGTCAGTCCAAATCAATCCAAAAGTCACGTCAAATATATCAAACGCACTTGCTTTAATATTATCTAAAATAATTACCTAAATATTTAAATTTACTTATAATAAATTATAAGTATAACCTTAACCGATATTAGTTATATTTGTCAAGGTGTCAGCTTTAAAACAAAATAGATTGGAAAAATCTCAACAAACGATTTTACAAACGCTTATAATTCCTATTTTTTATTGCACCATACTAAATCCATACGGTGTACGCAATTTTTTCTCAATGTCGGTAAAGTTTTATATATTGGTCCGTCGCATGCCAGATTCACTTATCCCATATTTGAGCTACTAACTACTATGTTACGACCAAAAGGGCATCCTACAAGAAACAAGTAGAATTAAAACTGCAAATCATGTGTGTATCTGCAAAGCAAATACTAATTCGAAATCATGGATGAGTTACCTCCTTTTGTTATAGAACTGCGTAAGCTTCACTCTCTAAATAAAAGTATGTATATTACAAATACACATGATTTTCTGTAACTTTATTTAAAAGGTACGTATAATTATTGCGTCATATTTACATGCTTACAATTGATCATCACAGCACACGAATAAATGACACTTATGTGCATCGATATTCAAACATATAACATCTTATGTAGTCCCTGTAGCCGTTCGTTTGAGTCGCCAGTGGCGCGATCAGCTAACGCACGTACTTATCGGTTGCTTATCCTCGGTCAGTGGTGGAATTTGTTGTACAACCTCCGCTACTTGTCGTGCTTCATTCATTAAGGCAGCCCTCTCAGAGCTCTTCAAATTATATCGTGTTTTGGATGTAATCCTATCGATTCGTTCAACATTCGGGAAGCGTTTAGTCGTTCCACAGATGCGGCAGGTCACCACTAAACGTTTGCAGCCTTTTTTACCGCGCGTTCTTTAAATCAGATAAAACAGCAATACCAAAAAGGTACAATAGAGATAGGAAGACTAAGATTTGTATATAAAATTCATTGTCAATAATAATAGTATCTATTCCTTTGAGTTCCTAATTTTTTTTAACATAGTCTTAAGGCCAACCGCCAACGTTAAAATATTTGCGAGTAAAATAGGTGATGTAGTCAATCTCGTATATAAGATGGCGAGTAAGTTGGAAAGGACTCTAAGATACTTGAAACATTAGCCTATTTTATGTATGAAACGGCTAATATAGTCTAAACATTGATTATTTTTGAGTAAACATGGTACAACAGCATTGCAATATTTATTTGTTAGCACATATCTACACTTAATTATCGATCCACGTTTGCAACTTATAAAGCTAAGTAACTTTATTAATAAACCTTAAACGTATCAAAAATGTTACCATAATTACAACCTTGTTAAATTGTGGTTTGGCCTTAATAGCTGCTTTATTTAAAACAATCACATTTGAAAACGACATACCTTTTTGATATATTAGCTGCTGAGCAAGCTGACTTCAAGACTATAATCACAACTTTTTAATTCATTCTTTATCTAGATTTATCTGAGAAACATACCGAACCCGGACGGGATTAGTTCCGGGCCTAAGCGGCGTGGAGCATTTCTTGCAGAGCACACTTTTTAGGGAAGAATGCAGCTTACTTTGAGTTCTTCTTGAGAGCAGCTGAAGTGTGTACCCGTAGAAGGCATGGAGATTGGTTGATGTAGGACTTTCGGAGCTAACCAAGTGTTGCACCTGTTGTTGTGTAAACCGGATGTTAAATTGTTGGCTAATTCATAACACAACAATTCTCAATAATAATGATTTAATTAATTGATTGCAATTAATATAGAATAGTTATAATGGTGTAATCTATGCTTCATAACAAACATCTTACGTAGCAGCAATATTTAACAATAAATTTACCAGTACCGCAGTAGTACATCATGTAATGCGAAATTTTCTACAAATATATTGTCACAAGCTCTCTGACTTCATATTTAATAGGCCTATATATAGGCCTCCGCCATAGATTATAGCCTTTGTTAGTTTCGGTTGTTCAAACCAGCTATCAACGTCTAATTGCTTGCTTACTTTCCAATTGGCAACTAACCTGTGCCAAAAAATTAATCCGATGAAACACGTCCGATCCTCTAAAGCATCCACCTATGCTCTGTTTCTCTTTGCTCTCTGTAGACTCGTTAAAACTTTTCAATTTTTTCGATATCTGCAATTGTTCCGTCGGTGAAGACATCGTGCAGATTTTGCCAGACCAGCGGATTGCTGTCAACAAGAGTCGTTGAACACTAGTCTATATGCAGTAAGATCGAGTCTTATTTAAACAATATATAACGGTTACATAGGCACAAGGCATCTATATGATAAGGAAAGCTTGTGATTCTATCCTTTCTGTATATTTTCTTTTTATTGGATGTCGTCTTTAAAATAGTTTTTGCATTCGAATTTCGAATGATACACATCTACTACGTACTAAAATAAACATAATAGGTTACCAAATAGTTTTCGTTATTAATGAAAAAAGTCCTTTATTGACAATGTTACGCATTTACTGTTAGATGAAACCAGATATTTTTGACGCGTGTAATTACAAACAGATATTTGTAGGTATAATTTGTATTCTATAAAATTTGCACCCTCAGGCTTTTGTCTCAAATATGGATCGTTGCCCTGCACTATGGTGGACACGGCTATGGTCCTTTTTTTGCATGCACAACCAGAAACTGTACCAGTGACAAAGGGCTCACCGTACACTGTTGCATAAAGGCACAGAATAAAGCTAGTCCTAGTGAGTGACGAACCTTGCAGGAACTATGTGATTTTAAATTATAGCTGCATTCAGTGTTGATCAACACAGACCACAGCAGACGACACTGGAAAAGAGAGAAGGGCGCATGGTAGATTCCCTTTCCTCTCATAGAATGCTTGGTCCCAGCAGTGTCATACGTATATTCAAATGGAGTCAGATCTAAACAACAATACAAGTGAGAGAATAAGAAGTGTAAATAACGATTGATTAGCGTCAAGTTTAAAAAGAAATGAAATTACGCCAAGCAAAACAAGCTATTTCTTTGTTACCAGCAGCAAACCAAGTATGACGCATAGATACATGTTCCAGGTCTGACAGTAACGAGCATGTGAACTTATTAACCGTTAGATGCTAGTAGATCCGTGAACAAATCGGCACAGACCAACTGTTACGCGTTTCTATACAGGATTTAGTTGTCGAAATAAATCAGCACATGGACGATTATAATTTCTGTCTGGTACCTCCGCCAATCTATATTTTTGTACGCGTTTGTTGCCCATAATTACGTATGGATAACATGTATCTCCGCCGACATAAATTATTTTATACCTTTGTGGCTAATATTTATGTACAAATACAATAAAGACTGAAGTTTTGTTGGGTTAAGTGGAAGACGCGCTTTCGAAAGACAAGTGGTTGCTGCTAACGTCAAACAATTTTGAGCGTATCGATTTTTCTTGTCTTCCACTACACGTCAAGTGACGCTCCCTGTACTAGAAGTCACAATCAGTGTTCTGTAAGAACTAAACAAACTAGATATAAAATTAAAATGGCATTAGATTTAACCATAATAAAATATGTTGTGTTCGTGCTACGTTACAATAATAGTAATAATAAGTGTTATCTAGTGGCACTCAAGTATATCTCCAGAGTACAACATCATTACTGAACATAAGATTGCCTTTCCCAACGCTTATCATCATTTGTTTTGTCTTTGATTTAAGTAGTGTTTTCTTGAAAGTGTAGATTTCCAAGCTATTTTTAAAATCTCATGATTCAAAAGTTACACTGACTGACCGCTACCAGGTTTACATAAGCAACGTAAATTGTTGAAAGGCATACGTCTGCACGGTATTACTGTTTGGTTTAAATTATGCACACAGAATATGTATCAAATATTAATAACATCTTCCATATATTTTTTAGATTTGAGTCAGTTCTCCCAGTCTAAAAAGAAGAAACCCAAACGACGAGTTTACGTAAAATAGAAAAACGTGCACTAAATTGAAACCCTTAAATGCAGATGCATTGTCTATGAGCCTCGTATGAAGAATATTATGGCAAAAGAGAAGTAGAGAACGGACGAATTACAATACTTACAGAATAAAATTCGAAGCTCGTTAAAACTAAGAGATCCACTTATTTATTTGTCTATGTTTTGAATATCTTCTTGAGAAAAATTGTAGTTGACATCGATTTCTATTTGTATTGGATCTATTACAGATCTATCGTTGTTACCTTTTGATGCATAGCTACAGTCATGCCCTAAGACGTTTTCCTTTTTCCAAACGCAAAAAGTAATTCCTAAAACAGAATTAGAAAAACAGTACGAACGTGAAACATTATGTAGGTGGGCGCAACAGCGGTCATACGCATACCATTGGCTATATTATTTCCTGCCACATTTTGCAGGATCCACTAAAAGGTACAGTTTGCTGATTTGAATAAAAACCGCTCTCAATCAGTCATTGTGCACTGTGTGTATTCTAACGATAATCACTATTTCATTTTGCATTCATGAGAGAATAATTGGCTTAGTGTTTGAGCCTTAAGAAAATATTTTCGACATATCGAACAATGTGTGACCTCTGTGCATCACACTTTAGAAGTACAGTAGTTTTGCAAGCGGCACCCTTATATATAAGTCATCTTCTTAATGTGAAGTCAATTGCATGTGAGACTTAACCTAGCTGTAATCTAAGCATAGACAGCCGCTTTTCATCTGACCATTTTCATTCGCGAGATCAGGTAGGGTACGGAAATGTTTTTATTTAATTGCAATAATGGGAACATAATGCTGTTGCCCGAGCATTCATTCGTAACCAAGACTGACCGATGGACAACCTATTTTTTACTAATAAACAAAAAACTGAATAATTTTCGATAGCAAATCATTTGCGTCTAGGTGGTACAAACTCGTTTCGTATTGCGCTTAAATGTCGTTTACAGCCATGGATACCAACAAGCACCCACGGCGAAATGACTTACCAGGTAAAAACACTATCGCGTTTAGGGCCGATTAAAAAGTGGCGTTTCTCAGCAGTAACTTTTATGACTAAGATTAAAAAAGGTGAAACAATGGGTGCTCCAAACGCTTGTCTGGCTTTGTGACTACTTTCACCTCAATTATCAATAGGCAATGCGGCCTCATTTAAATCGATAGCATGCAGAATTCTACGACTGAAATTATTTCAAACGTGGTTAGTATTTTGAATTCGAGGGGCCAACTTGTTCATCCATTACAGCGCCATGGTCGTTTATGAAATTTGATAGGGGAAGAGAAGACGTTTACTCATTTAAATCGCCGTTGTGTATTCGCGCTGTGATCTATTTATCTCGGTTAATCAGTCTTGATACGAATCTATGCAGCGCTATTGAAATCGTTTACAACGAAAAACATGAAGACATGAATAACATAAAGCATATGATTCAATATTGGTGATCAGCTAACAAAATCACAATATAAAAACGAAGTTGTCACGTAGAGCTCATACGTCCGATCAGATCTTATCGAAGTACACCAGTCGATAAGTACTTTTTTACAGCTCAGTATATGCAATGACTATGTGGAAGACTCGGCCGTAGCTATTATTGCCCGTAACGGCGCTTCGTTACTGTACAACGACTTTGATGGACCTTTGTTACCGTATTGAAGTGCAAAAATTTGTATTCACGGAATGAATCACTTTGCGTCGAAAGAAAATTTGGTCAGAGAAAGCTTACGATAGCTTGTTATCTGTATCTTTCCAGGAGGTTGCGCAAACGTGAATTCGCGGATATGATCATAACTAACAAAGGTTACATATAAGATTTTCGTATAGTATTCTACAGGCGCGCTTGTACCTCCATTTGTAGTGATTTTTTCGTTTTTGAGAAAGAGTGATTCAGGTAGACCATTTATGAAATAATGTCGCTGAACGCGGCAGCTTGGTACATTTGCGTACGCTTAGCGACCGAAAAAGATTGTAAATGCACAGCTCTCCGGCCGCACACTCATTATCAGCTTTTCATACATTGATGTCAATTCCTTTATATAGCTGAATTATTTGCGATAGTACAATTCTTAAAGCCTTGGTATACCACTGCTTAAATATCATATTCAAGTACGAACATTTTAGACATATTAGTCATGTGTGGCCAGTTGCGGCTATGGTTTCTGGAAAGGATGTGTTCAGTGTGATCTGCTTGGGATTCGATGGGTGGATAAACAGTTGGTTGTCCTTCTCTATTGAGAACATGATCCGCGCTGTGTTTTTATCAACGTAATCCTCTCGTCTATCAATGCTCTCCTGCCACTTGCGTTGCTGAACAAAACTATGCCGACGTTCTCTCGGTGATTTACTGCAAACGCGGCTCTGCATTGAGACCATATCTTTAGGAACCAGCGCAGATTGGACTTTTTGCCGGGTCAGTCCGCCCCTCAAACGTGTCAGCTTAAACCGTAAGATATTTTCTTTTCCAACAACACTATTGTTTCGTTGTTTCTTTGAATGTAGAGAGGAAATAATGTGCTTGGCATTTAACTTGTTGGTTTTTCGTTTAAAAGTAGACTCTTTCTTACAAGTGAAAGTACTGACATCTTATGTTATATCTTAAATTCATGCTGCCTGTGTTAGTAATGGAGTCCGCCCGTTCGCCTTCTACTAGTAATGACTAGTAATGGTCTTAACAGTACATTCACGAGGTTTCACCTTTTCGGTATAATGCAAAATAGACTATTTACGTTCGACTACCAGTGGCATTGCAAAAAAGACCGAGAGGCTGATTGTGCTATTGTAAAATGAAGAGAAGACATTATGTATGAAAAGATAGCAACTGCGATGTGCTGACCATTTGTTATTGCGAATATTATGACTGCTGGAGCTGTTTCATAGGCAGAATGTCTCAATGTATCGGTTTGCCGGTTAAAATACTTCTTAGAATTATATAGTATTAGAATCAGTGTGCATTTTGAGGGCGCTTTCAATGATGAAACCAGATTGCTCCTAAACTTTCTAGTTTTCATATATCGACGCCGACTTTGATTTTTCTTATAGAAAGTAGGTTTGAAACTTAGCTTATTGTATAAAAATCGTAACATTTAGTACACCATCGTCTAACACATTTTTGTAAAACTTAATAGTTTTTGAGTTATCTCAGATTTTCTCTGTTTTTGGTTAGGTAAGCGCTGTCAATTTAACAACCGGTAATTAACATTATATGTGATCGATCGAATCAGCTATATTTTAAGAAAATTAAGCTTAGGATCGATATCTCATCGATCGATATCACAATAGTTATCAGAAATGTACCACCATCACTAGATGCTTTGCTAAAATCCATAACTAGTACGAGGTTAAACTTTTTACGCGATCCCCAACCATTTTAAAAAAAAGTTGATACAAAAAATCAAAAGTTACAAGTACAAAACAAAATAGGATCTAATAGCAGCAACTATTATGCATTGCGAAAAAGCGTTAGACGCTTTTCTGCTTAAAGTCTTATGGCAGTAAAAGCAGGTTCCAAGAAAGCCGAAAATGGTTCCGAGGAAACTCTGTAATGAGTTTTGTGAAGATATGCTTAAATTTTCCATAATGAAATATTTTTTGAAGAGAGAACATGCGCTAAACGAAAACTTCACATCCGCCTCTGTCGCATAAACACTAGTAACGTAAGGCTTCTAATAATTTAGTTTTTTCGGAATTTCAGATGAGATGTACGATATGTTTCGTGCTTGTCCTTGCCATTGTGAGCATACATGCAGCTGGTAATTGATTTATTACTCACAATTTATTTATTCAACCTGTTTTTTTACGTAGCCAATAATTTACCATTCATTTTTACGAAATAATATCTTGCGTCAAATTTTTGACTCAAGCTTTTTATTACATGGAGTCGCGCAGGTTTCATACTATTATATAATTGTGGTTATATTGTATTGGAATTGATCAATAGATCGGATACGAAAGCCGAGTAATTAAATGTAACTCCGGAAGAACTCTGTAGGCTCTTTTGTTGCACGAAACAAGATCTCTGACTTCTCCCGCTTTAATCTTTCTGGATTTTTAGAGGTCCGAGTTACACAAAACAGAATTGTAGCCGGGTCGTATGTATGTATATATGACGAACCTAGCCTAAAGAAGAATTTCCACATAGCTTTCTTCAAGTGGCTTACTTTCTTTAGTACCATCCTTACCATACTTTATTAACTTGCAAAACTATGATTATACTTTCGAATGGCTTTTCGCTTGGCTATCGTTGCTGTACCTTCATTAACCTCGATTTATTAATTTAGTCGTACCTGCTCACAGTTATCATTATGAGGCACGGAACGCGAGCGAACCCAAGCCATTTCCGAGAGCAAATGCAGGCTAAATATTGCACTATAGATCAATAATTATGTGAATTTGACAATGTATCTGAGATACCCCCTAGTGTAATACTAATGCACAAATTTATGTAAATTTTTCTTGTTACGATACCGGTTATGTTGCTCTGGATAGCATATATCTTGAAATTCTCGCCTACACCCGAGCAACCATTTCTTAAGATTTTAGTATTCAACTTTACAACAAGACAAACTCATCTCGTTACAGTAAAAAAAATTTAGTTAAAAATATATATTTTATTATGAGAAAGCTTCTCAACCACGTTTTAGCAGCAACTTATAAACATGTTTGTTGATCATCAATTTGTTATTCTTGGGCGCTACCACGTTTGCATACTAGAACTGAATCTTTTGAGGTTGTCTTGAAATAAAATTCAGTAAACGATATTTTACTGACCTGTAATATAATTTTTAGCCTAAAGTTATTTATAAATATAATAACAAAAATTAAAGAAAAATAAATTTTACAAAAACCTCGACATAGTGCTGAATGAACTGCAACCACTTTTCGCTGAAATAAAACAGTTTTGGAATTAAACTGAAATAATTATTATCGTCGTTTGTAGACTTTGTGGAGATCTTGTAATTATAGCATAAAATTATGCAAAAGCTCCAGAGCATGTTGGATTTGTTGCGAAGGTATTACCAAAATTTTATAGGATTATACACTATAAATAGTATGCGGTGCTAGTTTTTGAATGTTGAAGTATTAGCGCTGAGATATGGTATCAAATTATTGTTCTCCTCAATGAAGGAATACTTTGCTTGATTTGCAACAAAAAAATATTTTTTACAGAAAATGCTTCCTATGTGCCTTGCCCCAATCGTACCTTCTGTGCCGATGGCAGGACTTGTTGTTTGCTAACGACGGGTGCATACGGTTGCTGTCCATACGCCAATGCACTCTGCTGCTCGGATCATGTCCACTGTTGTCCGGAAGGTTATCAGGTATAATGAAAAAAGCACGCTTACACAGTCATCTCCAAAGAGCTTTATTCGAACCAAAAAACGCAGTCGAAGGTCCTTAGGTTCATATAGCTATTGGTAGCATAGAAAAGCTAGATTATCTAGAAAAAGCAATGTTTTAATGAGTACATTCAATTTGAGGACGAGATTGAGATGTCTTGGAAAAATAGTTATATAGATATTACCAAACATGGCTGAATCGATCTGATACCAGGTAATTACGTAGGGAAATCTCAAAACTAGCGTAAACTTCATACATATGCCTCTTTTTGGCGGCCAGGAGTTTTAAATACCATGCGCCTGTATATTAATGTGAGCTAATTAGGTGTTTATTTATGTTTTGCGCTGCGACCATATGATTATTCCAGTGCCGAATCTCTCAGGGTCACTGCTTCCGAGGGTCAACGACGAGGCCCCTTGTGATGAAAATTGCAGCCATGGCAGAATTACCTTAAACAAAAACCTTCTTCGCATCCCTCAACTTTCAATGCATACTTAAGCCCGCGTACATAAGTGAATCGTGATGTATTTATCTTATGGACGAATAAAATTATCTTTTGAAGTATCTTCCTCTGTCTTAATGTATGTGGAAAAGTGTCATTTGAAGTCAAAAAATTTTTTAAGTCATGTCTCGTATATCCTTGACTTCAGCTGGCATAAATTGGCATGCTTCGAATACCTCTTTAGGACCCCATTCGCTTGTCCGATTTTTTAATAAATCTGAGTAATCTTTATTTCAGCGTCATATTGTTTCAACAACAAAGAGCATAAACACATGCTTCTCGAGAAAGCTTAACTCAACTAATCTTTTATTGCGATCGCAGCAACAACACTTTCGGAGCTGGCCACGTTTTGCATATTACTACAAAAGAATTTCGAACGGTTGTTACATAATAGCACACTAAATCGATATATTCGGTTAATGATCAGAAACAGTTTCCACATGCAGGCCTATTACTAATCATTTGGCAAGATAACGACATCGTCATTTGTCATCAAACTCGAGCAGCTATGGGGTCAACCGTTAGAGAGCCACCACTTATCTTCTGCGTTGGCACGCTATTATAACGGGTGTGACTTACTCACGAAGAATTATAAACTGTACAAAAATAGTCCTATTCAGTTCTATTATTATTTTAAGAGAATAGTACCCTGTTGATCCTCGAACCCACCGTGAGACTGGCATTTCGCCACAATTGAGTGTGATCACAATTGAGACCACTAGCGCCGTTCAGAACTTCAGTTCTGTGTGTACGACATTTGGGTTTGAATAGATGTTTTAGAAAATTTTCTTTAAAATGCGTTCTAAGGCAATTACTCTACTTTGTATGCGCTTGAATACAAAAGGCACCTTCATGTAATAGTTGAAACCACTGGTTAAACTGCGTAAGTTCGCGGAAATTAACTCTCCTGGATTGATCATCCTCCCGGATATTTTCCTATACCTGATACTTTACTGGCTACACCCAACGCATCAATCAACTCAAAAGCAAGCGCATACGGAAATTTTATAAAAGTCTCAGCTTTAGTTAACTGCAGAATGCAATGTAGCGACATTAGCCGCCTAGGGCTCAGAGAGCGATGATTCCCTTCGATTATTGTCTCAGAGAAAGCATTTGCACTTCATTTAAAATATCATACACGACTTTATAGCCCTCTCGTGGGCTGATGACTACTCATCGGAGCGATGCATATAGCGTCCGATAAGCTCTAGGTCGGGCAATTATTCAATATATACATTCGGTAATTATATCTATAACTTACATCACTTCAGTGATTTTTTGGCATGTATAACCGAACAATGAGACGACAGGGAATGACTGGGCACGCTTTTACTGCGTGTGGCGGTTCTGTGTGATCTGATCGGACCAGACAGCTTAGAGTGATGTGGTAGCAGAGACTAAAACATTGCTGGTTCCCAACCCTCAAGATATCAGTGTACCCTTTTGACAAAGGTTACCTGCGGATCCTTTACAAAAAAAACAGAACAATAATGGACGATGCATGCAGGAAACACAAAAACGATAAGTATGCGACCTTTAAGAATGAGTGGTCAGAGCAGTGGGACAAGCATCAAAGATATCTCATGAGCTTTGAAGAGTTAGTGGGAAAGCTTCACCACCGACCAATAGGCGTGAGTTGCTAATATATCACACAACTCATCATCCGCAAGAAAAAACAAATAAAATGAAACCGCTTACCTTTAAAACAGTCAGGAATACTATTACTATTATATCCTAACCAAACCCGTTGGGGCCCTCTTTCCGTTGCAACTATGAATCCGCTGTCTTCCATGTGAATTCTGTAAAGCAATTCAGAATTGTTACGATAAATGGAAAGTGAACTATGTTTAAGAAAGATCTGCGTAGATATTCTCAATTTCTCACCCACTACCTGTCAATGAGGGATCAGTCGAATAGCAATAGTTAAATGCTGGAGATACTGCTCATAATCCGTATTAGCCAACTTGTGAGGTATTCAAAACGTAAGGAAAACATACATTAACTTCCAGAAACGGTTTTCGACGTACAGATTACGAGAGCATAAGGTATCTCAAAACACAATTTTAGTAAATATAAGATAAATACATACCATCCAAATGCATGGTAATCTAATTATGTTTGGAGGTATGATTATGTTCTGACGATTAATACGTCAGAAAGTTCTTATTCAGGATAGTCTTCCCGAGGCTTCATATTCATATCAAGAAGAATGGAAGCCATGCTTGTAGCACTGGAACAATCGTATAATCGCAACGCAAAACATGGACAAGCATATCATTAATATACATGGGTACAGGCTCAAGAGGGACAGAGAGACTAGTATGTGGAACGAGGCCAACTAATTTTTCTCGGTGATCCTTCTGGCATCTGTAGGCTTGAGCAGCAGAATTTAACGGCATACGAGCAGAAACCGCGCGCGCCCTTCGGTAGTAAAGAACACATGCTGCCATTAGCATCGTATGTACGATTGGGGCAACACATATAAGAGACTTTTTCTGCAAATTGATCCATCTTTTTTTTAAAAGTCAAACAGAGTTGTAGAAAATCCAGAAGCTTAATAGTAGATGTTTCGAGTAACAGTAACAATATTTTTGAATTATCATATACAATAAAAGACTGCAAGATGGCTGCTTTCACGGTGGTGATATATCCTGAGCAGGCTTGTCCTTTGGAGAAGCAAAACGAGCTTTATCCCGCAAGCTTGTGAGAGCGGTCAACGACTTTTAAAAAGGTTTGCAGGAATGCTTTTGAATGAAGTTTGTTATGCGGTTCAATATAAATGCTACTGCAGTGACTAAACCTGTGCGTATCCATATGCAGGATTGAATTAGGGATATCTAACACAACTTATCAGTTAAACGGCTTGTGGGCGAGTGAGCCAAGGGCGAGTTGAATAATAAAGCTGATACCCATGTAAACATTTTCGTAAACGTCAGCCGTTTTTTGATAAATTAGGTGCACACTAGCAAGTATAGAAGAGAATTCACGCGGCATGGTCAAACTACGGCCATTACCTCGTTATTTTGCGCCATGTAACCAACAGTGTGAACCGTTTTATGGAGGTTCCTGAAGGATAGGATTCGACGATATCCCAAACAAATTGTTTGACATTTTCGTTGCCTGCAGGCGGCTAATCTTGATACGCTGAGCTTTGCAGCGAGTAAAGCAGACCAAACGCATGCAAATCAGCATAAGTGCTTTAGATCCCTTTGAGAAAGGGTGATCTAAATATTTTCTTTTATAGGGCTTACCGTCACCCAACGTTTAATCTCCACGATAGCACTTCTTTCATCACTCAGTAAGACAGACCCTATAAATATGAATGTGCAGCGGCGGAGACTGAATCCGTGTACCTACGTGTCCCCTTGGGTCTCAAGATGCTCGTAAATACACAAAGCCACTGAACTCGACGAGAAAAGATGATCTGTGACATCTGTTCAAGCCCAAAGATCGCACGCAGAGAATTGAAGTACTTAACTGGTACGTCAACTGCGATACAGTGTAAGGCTCACAGTGTATTTCGGAGTAGATAGGATAATATTTTTTGAAAAATAAAGCAATTTTAA
>MNPL01029816.1:883-17392 GCA_002081605.1 Tropilaelaps mercedesae | reverse complement strand
ATAAGAAAGATGCTCAAGTGATTAGCGCTGTTACGTATGGTGGATATGACAACTGTCCATTCACCACGTCAAATTTTTTGTTTAGCGACAATTTTTTTATCTTCGCTTTCAGTAAGATTAAGGCGGGCTTAGAAGGAAAAAGTTTTCAGTCATAATTTACGTTGAAATGAATAAAACAGATAACCCACCTCTAAAATATATTTCTATTTTTTGTATAAAAATTCAAAGAACGCATAATTTTTAGGAATCTTTCACACATATCCTCCATTGTGTGGGTGTCATCTTAAAATCGATCGAGTGAAATAGGTCATAGAATTTTTTTTTAATTACTTGAAAATGGGCCTGACAACAAAAGTGTGAAAATATAACAAATACCCGAACAATTTGTTACTACATAAATTTTCCAACAAAATAAACGGAGATTGAAAGCTCAAACACGAGTGGCTTTATGCCCTCAAGACGTGTGAGAGTGAGGCGTTTCAATTACAAGGCACCCTGGCAGTTTTATTAAGCAGTTCTTAGCACTTTGAGAAGATTTGCTTCATTTGGCTAAAATGTTCACGCTTGTTTACCGCGTGCTGTAGGGCTTAAACACCATGTTGCTGCAGAATATTTCAGGGCATAATCCTTGAAGACTTTCCCCCGTAGCTGTAGGGCTACTTGTTAACCCGCTCGTGACCTTTTGGTGCTGTACAATTGGCAGTCTCCAAAAGCCTATAAAATATCGTGCTAGCTCCTATAGACGTCAACTTTTCTTGGTGTGTTCATTACTCCTCTTGAGCCGACCGTGTGGCATAGCAATCGTGTGACAAATATTACAGGAGAATAGAATAAGAATAGGTGAGCAAATACCTGACGTACCGCAATCTATCTAGTATTGCATAACTACTCAAGTGGAAACCGTGGGATCTTATACTTTACCATAAAAATATATAGATATTTTTTGTTTTGCCTTTTTACACTTTCTGGCAAAAAATCTCATAAAGCTATTTTTGTGCTATACTTTTTCTAGTCTGGTGAGTGTCTATGCTAAAAGAAAACACAGCCACCATCGTTTTACACGCGAACTACAGAGGTATTGAAAGGCATCAACTCTGTTGACAGAACGTGTTTGTTGAGCCAATGCACGTAGCGGATATTACTAAATAAAATAAATTTAGAAGTGTTATTGTAACGTATAAGTCAATAAATTTCCATACTTAGGCTATTTCGGGTTTCAAAATACTACCGTGTATATATGCTAACAATATATTTTTATTGAAGACGACAGGGCTATAAACCTTCTGTTAAACAAGCGGTCATTGCACCCATTATACTTAGCAGTCTGGTTAATCATGTAAAAATTTTCTCTAATTTAGGTGCGGCTATTTCGTCAACATGTGTCTCGGTTGAAATTAAAATAGGTCTCAGAAGCAGAATGTTTCCCATCTAATTATCATTTACACTGAAGGGAGTGAACAAAGCTTAAGTATTCCAAGAGCCTGTTTTTATTTCTTACGTACAAATTCAACACGTGGATTTTAATTAGAAATTTCACGCATATTATTGTTTGTGTAATAACACACGTTATTTTGAAACAGATCCGAGTAAAGAATCTCACACAAACTTATTTCTCTGTTAGTTTAAAAATTTACTCCAATATATAGATTCTAAAACCCATTTTAACTAACACACATTGTTTGCCAAAAAAAAACTACGTCAGCTTTCTAATAAGGAACAATCGAAATAATCTTAAGCATAAGTAATTTTGCGAAAATACAAAAGCTTTCCGAACGTCCCTTGCATAGATCTGACAGGTTTAAACTGGCTGGGTGTCCACTGTCAAAGCTGGCCGTCGATTCGCGTGCGCCTGCGATTGGAGGAGCCACGTATGTCCACTCGCGTTCTATTCCCGCCGTCACACATTCAGGTTTATAAAGTCCGTCTTGTAATGCAAAAAGCTGTACCGTGGACCTTAATTGTCAATTAATAGTCAGCCCTAAAAATATTTTTTTTTGCGAAAGCTAATCACGCAGACTTGAACGACCGAATATATTTGTTGAGAAAGTTTAACGAATCGGTTAACTCTTTTCTTAACTCAGTCTAGTCGTTTAGTGGCAACAGGCTACTTTCGTTATGTCAGAGACGAAGCAGTCGAACCTTGTAACCGAAAGCCTGGAGACATGCACTGGTTAAATCCCGCTGTTGTATTATTGCTTTTATTAATGCTTTTTCTTTATATTAATGCTTAAGGCTTTACAAAGCAGTGCGACAGCAACACCATGAGCGCTACATGCCTGCCGATAGTACTGTACTGCTATAGTACATAATGAAGCGGTGCGGAAGTTGTTTCTGACTCCTAACATTTTGCGCAGAAGTTTATGCGAATCATGAAGAATCATTGCAAAGTAAAAGCATATAAGGTACACAAACTCATAATCTTTTGAATCAGAAAAACGTTCGGTGCAAAAGTGCTCAGGGCCTTCTCAATCTTTCACGTTAGTAGCGAGTTGCTAAACATCGTCTTCTGTATTGAGCGAGTGTTTGCTGTTGAACAACCCGTTAAGAATTAGAACCACTGTATATGATCGCACTAAGGATCGAACGACAACATGCGATAGCAATCCTAGAAATGGTGTGAGCTAGTATGGCCGCAAGCCGCTTGTTTTCATCCCGCAAGAGGTCAATCGTGATAGGGGGAGGTAATAGCAGCTCATTTTAAAGGATCATCTGATTCCTTAAAAACCAACTTAAGTTTTAGCAGGGCTCGACTCTCTTTCATTAGACCAAGCCATCCAAGGACTGGTTCGGGATTCGGGGACCGGGGTTAATTAATGCCTGTAGCAAGCTATTCGAAGAGACTAAATTAAGAGATTGCAAGATATCGTTCATGATTGATGCTGAACCTTCTCAGGGGGGCTCTAGGCTGCTATGAAAGCTAAAAGGATCATGTTGTTGGTGCCAATAGGTAATATTTACGAGGTGGTTTTATTTTCGTGTTCAATATTCTACGGCACACCTAGTTTGTTCTGTACTTTATATATAAAGGCCAGTCAAGATAATAAACATTTATAGAATCATGCGTAAGTGAGATTAGTGAATAACTTGAATGATTTATGATGCAATGGTTGAATTATATTAAAACTAATTATGGAATTAAACTAATATGTTTGATTAAAACCTACTTTAATTAAGGTTCATAATTAGTGTCGGTGCCGGTTTGACAGAAATAACAAGCTTAATAGCTGGACTTTACGTTTAATAAATGTGCATGTATGCCCTTGATAACGGAAGACAAATAACGTGTAGTCCTTCTTACGGTTTAACGGCGGCCCAGTAGAATGAGAACGGATCATAAATTCAGCGTTGCTGCCTGCTTCTCAGGTTGAACTTTTAGACTGCATAGATTAACTAGACTTCTTAGCTTTTTAATGATGAGATTTAATAGAGCAAAAATAGAGCACGAATTTTGTCCTATTATACAAAAACCCATAAAATGAACTTGTTAAGAACCTCATATTGACGCTTTACGAAGATAAAACCATGAACCGTTCCGCTCAATAACATGGACGTTTCAAACGGAGTTCACGCGTCGTTTAAATGGTGACCACTCGCAAACATAACCAAAAGATGCATTCGTGTCATACCCTACCATTTGACACGACTCTCCGTGTGTACGCAATGAAATGCGTAATCGTTTTTAATATTTACGAATCAACGGTAATGCCTAACAATTGTGGAAAGCCATTTTATTGAAAGTGGCTTACGAACAATGGTAAATCATTGGTGGCTGTCCGCATTAGGCTTCCTACATCTTCGTGCATAGAACTCTCACTAAGCTCTGTGAGTATGCCAATTAAACTGACAAACAAGGCTTCTCTTGTAAAAGCCACCCACGTTACCCGCGTACCTTAGAATATAATAAAATAATTGTACAAACTTATGCCTCTAAAGCCTCTACGTTGAATGCATTATCTAATGTGCCTCTAATTTCGCTGAAGGAAACCCTACGAATCTTAGTTTTAATAGACTGATAATTATTATAGGATGAGCTCTCAGATGTTTCACTGTAACAGGCAAACGGCTAGTAGACTAAACTGTTTTTAAGGTTTAGATTAGTATGCAATGGCGTGACTGAGTTAAGCAAACAGATTAGAGAAACTGTATTGTTGATTGCTTGTACGTAGGGTTAGGGGCTTATGGTGCAGCTAGCTATGTGTTGAATGTCCCTGTTGAATCCCCGATGGCTACTGTTTGGAGAATACAACATCGATGACCCATTTTTTGACTTAGGCCAGTACACCAATGGGCAGTAACTTGACAAAAAGTACAAACGTGAGAAATGCCTCGTGCCAACTTTCACTCTGTCGGAATTGTGAGTCAGTTCCTTTTTAAGGACTTACATTTTTGACTGCAGCTACCTTCGACCTAAAATGCTCAGGAAATTATGGCGCAAAACAATACAATTACTGCTTTATAAAAGTCAAAGCGGCATAGATAAATGCCGCAAGACCCATTATACTCTTAACATTTTTACTAATCTCTGCAGCTCTTAAATTTTACACGTATGTTAAGAGTCTAACGGCCGCGCAAAATAATTATGTAAATGATCTTTATCAATATCAGTTGCATTTATGATGCTGGCATTCCATAACACCTTTTTTGCATATAAGTGAAAACTGTTCTAACATATTAAACTTTTGCAAACTAAAATCCATACAAACATCAGTGGCGACATGAAGGATTCGATAATTTTGAAATCAACGAGCTTAAGGAAACGGGTAATAGTGTATGTGTTTGTATAATATATGTACTCAACTAACTTCAATCAATAAATTCTTACTCGCAAAAAATGAAAACGAACTCGATTACTGGCGCGACTTCTAATTCTCTGCACAGATCTATGGGCATTTGCAATCGTTACGTCCTGGCGCAATATGCCCGGCATTATTGGCCGGTTTTCCGACGATGGCGGAAAAAGATATGATGGTAAAGTAACCAAAAATACTTGCGCGGGTGGTGGCGCAATAAATCTGTACGTTAACACGTCGTGCATTCAGGCGCAGTTTATTTTAATTCGAACGCAAGTGTTAGAAATGCAAGGCCAAAAGGTACTACATTTGACTCTAAAAGCAATGATAAACAAAAAGGAAAACCATGCGAGACACGGCGAAAAATTGGACTGACTTAGATTCTTAGAACACCGTGTTAGAAAGATCGGAAATGTCAGAAACGGTACTCGCTGTGAGCTCCTCGAATACCATGGAAATGGCAGTAAGTATCCTTATTACAACATCAAAGGTTCTCATTTCACAAGCTAATTATTTGACATGCAAAATAAATATATTGTAAATGCAGGTGTACGAAACGGGGTTCTTCGAAGAACTTGACGGAAATTAAGGACTGAGTAAATGGTACGCCCAACAAGCGAGTCAATTTTATTCAGTCAATTCATTTGTGTCAGTTCAATCCCCGTAGGCTCAGTATTTGAGAATGAGTCTTAATAACTAAACGGTAAATAAAAGTTCGACTAAACCACCGTGAATACAGGCTCACCGGCTAAAAAAAGGCCTCTGCAATTCATTACATATGAATCCCTTCATGCGCGATTTTTACACAATAATGGTAGGTGAGACATGACATGTAGATAAGAAAAGGTGTGTGTTTATTTAGAAAAGGAGATCTAGTGTGTGAAGTAAAACTTGGAATCAACATAGAGGTTTTAGCAATCGACATTTATCATTAAATTGGATTTTGTTAGCTTCATTCGCTATTATATCAGTAATGCCGCGACACCCTCTCGGCTAAAAGAATGAATTCACACAGTTTGTGACTCTCCAGTGGTACTGACCATAATTTCAGGAGGTTCTGAGCTCCTTAAAGTGACTATCCACTCTATACACTCCTAGCACACGTTTAACTGCTTTGACGTAATGCAGGTCCTGCAGATTTAATATTGTAAGGTACTATATCACGAGCACTCCATAAGGGAGTCATACGGTGTCATCGATCTTAAGATCCAACAAAGCAACTTCACCATAGAGAAAAAGTTTATATGGGGTCGGTCATATCCTGCATTTTCATGGAATAATAACTTAGCTTATAATATGATAACTTTTCTAAATGATATAATATCCTTTTTTTTAATATACAAAGAGGCCGTCGGTCTGGAGTAATAGTTCAATCTTATTCTGCTTTATTTATTCGTATTCGGTGTCACTGAATAAAATAGTGAAAAATAAGATTCCTGAAGAAAGGTTCCTAGAAGTGCTCTGATTGTTATTCAAGAGAGCTGCGCAGACTGTCCCATTCGATTCATAGTATAAAACCGTGCTGTTCTTCCAGGATCAGTTTGATTCTAAACTGAAATACCATGAATTCTAAACGTTCAGTTTGAATACCGTTTAAAAGGATGAACATTCGTCATTATTCCGGAATTTTTTTCGCTGAGAGCAGCGTTTTAAAACACCTGAGAGGTGAAAAAGGCCAAGGCTGCTTAATGAAAATTTTCCTCTCTGATTAGGCCTAACTGAGAGGCTTTTCCAAATTAGAGCAAAGAACTGCGGCAGCGATTTCTTCCGTTAAAATGAGCATAGCGGTAATATTTCTGGCGGCCGTAATATCTTTCTATACCAGTACCATGGCTTTGTTCATTTTTCTAAAGTATTGTCGGAATTTCGTGACACGTACGAGATAAGCAACCGATCGAATATAAACCTTATGTCATTTTCAAAAATATCAAATAGCTTTCTTGATAAAGCATTTGGCAGCGGGTGCACTCGAATTCGGCAAGGCTAATCGCTTGTGTATTTAATTTATTGACGGAGGGAAAGGCACAAAGGGCTCTTTTTGTGCCGGATAATATGCATGCCTGAATAACCTACGATCATACCTTGGCATAAATATACTTAATCTATTTTATGCAATACCAGTGCATGAGCCCCTCCCCACCTGACTGCGGCAAAGTTGTATTGTTGAGGATGAGGACAAAAACCACTATTATGCTATTAGCAACACCGAAAAAAGAGCAATTTCAGATTGTTTATTTGTTTCATAGAATTCGAACCGCTTGTGGTCATTTTTTTAATAAATAACACAATCTAAAAACCAGCCAAGATTTAGCGGTCACGATATAGTTTTTCACATCTCTTCATGAGACATACTGCATACTGCAAACTTGTGCACCTGCGTATCTCCTCCAGTACTTCGGCTTACGTGAATTTACCAAGAGACCTAGTTGCTATAGGAATTAATTTTTTCAACATGCGTCAAAATATTGATGTGACAATTGCTACACACGATCTAAAAGTGAACATTAAATAAGAGATGCCTTTTAGAATTCTACGAAAATCGACGTTTCTGAGCAAAGCTCCAAATGAGATTAGTCTTACGACTCGCAGTACTTATAGTAAATATACTGCTAATACACATAACAAGTGTAACGCTAGAATATACAATAAGATGGGATGACCAAGAACAACGCCGTTGCTTTTATTTTTAAAAGTGAAGCTGACTAGAGAATAAACAAAAAGCACTGAGCGAGGCACACTATGACTACATACAAAGTGGGCGACAATAGAGGGATATCGACTTAAGGGGGCGCTCTCTAATTCGGAAATTAACTCGCATAGAGAGCTACTAAATGACCCAATCGTCTACGATAAAATAATTGAAAAAACGAGCAATGGCATTTCTGTAGTTCATTATATCCATTCAATGACCTTGCCAAGCAATAAACTTGCCAAGCAAATAAGCGTAGTCGGTCTCTTAGGAAATAGATGTACTGGGAGAAAATGAGTATCTTGAAAGATGTGAGTATTAGATTGCCTTAGGTGCATGGGTGCCACTGAAGATGCTTGATCGGTCATTTCTGCATTCTGTTATTTATTCAACTCCATTATTGTAGCTAAAATGGAAGTATACCAGACCGTATGCCATATTTGAAGTAAAAGATAAAAGATGTAAAAAATACATTTTTTGATAGAAAAGCTTTCGTACTCTGTTGATTAAAAAGACTGCTAACATATACTCAGCAGGTCAATTATTACTATGTTTGGGTCCACTGTAGCGTAGTGTTATTCCTAGCAAAGGTAAAAAAGTAATTGTCTTGTATGTGTTTCAGAAATGTACGTCCTCGTTTTATTAATGACATTCTCAAAATTTCAAACATCTGGACAATCAACAGGTTTGATGTTTAAGGGTACGTTTGTTTAACGTTACCTAGTGTAATTTTAAGTAATTAATATCAACTGGATACTATACAATGAATTTACGATATAGGGACACAATTTTAATGCATATATTACATGTTTACGGAGGGTGTTTCAAAGTTACGGGAAACCTTCAAACAAAAAGAAGCACCAAAAACCTGCGCAGTTAGCCCGGAATAGTACGGTATAATTGATCTCAGTCATAATGGTTTCTAATATACAAGTAGCATTTTTTTACAATGAAAGTGAGAATATCTCAGCCGCAAGTAATTTTATGAATATTTGAAAATTGTCCATATATTTGAAACACACTTCATATATATTCTTTTTACTTAGTTAGTCTACCATTTTTATTAAATCTGGATTTATATGAATTTATATGTTATATTTCGAGCCTATATTTAACGGCTTAGGTATTTTTCGCAATGTGTGAACACACTATTCCATGCTAATTACATGGCCCTCTTCTGAATTTAATAACAGTAAGGGTGAACTCGAATATATATATATATATATATATAGTTTTCAAAAACTCTGTCCTAAGCTCAAAAATTTATTGAAACCCTTGTGGTCGAAAAAATTTCGTTACAAATGTGACTTGCTTGAGCTTCTTGAGTATACACTAAGTTGGTTAAATAATTTCTCTTAATATCTCTATTTTTAAATAATCTTTTAAATAACATAGAAACACGGATGTACATATCGTTAACTCATCTTAACTCACCTTGCTCTAAAAGAATATCGAGGTTATAAGAATCCACACGCGAAGATGTGCATGAAAAATTTTATATAATCAGTGCCTTCATCATACGTAACTATCTGGATAACCACTCGAGCATTTTCTATGGATCAAATGTGGCAATTTTCTTCAGTTAAAATAAATCCTAGAATAATAATAATTCAAGCATAAAAGAGTCAAAATACTGCAGAACCGCTTATTTTTATTTGTTGCATAAAAATACAATAAGTATGTGGTTTTTCGTAAACTTTCACACATTAGATACTTGTTTGGGCGTTGTCCGTTAAAACCAACCCGAGTTGAACACCTAATACACATTTGACATAATGCTTTGAAAATTGACTTGACGGCGTATCTTGCAAATATTGTCCCTCAGTAAAATCTTCAGTCGTGTTGCGTATGAAACTTGCTTGCACTTGGCTGGCTCAGGAGCTAGAGCCTCCAAATTCGCCTTCTGCCTCGGACATGTAAATCCGAACTGCATGGATAACGGGGTACTGCTCTTTGTACTGTGCCTAAATTCTATTAAAGCATATAGTTTCATCGATTTGACGTTATTGCGCGCAGGCTATGCTCCATTGCGCATGAAGTCTTTAACATTGTTTGAGGCAAAAGTGGCCTCAAATCTTCAAGATAAACATAACCTTTAAAGAGTTCATTTCTTTGGTTTCAGCTACACAGATATTTACCAGGCAGATTTGGGCCAAGACTACACAACTAACACAAATTTAATTACTGCTTCACTTTTAATGCATAGGTGGTTCGTTTTCTTAAATAAAGCGACCTTGTTTAATAAAAACTCATTAAAAAGTATTACAGATTTTGAATTGTTTTTAGCATAAAACTACTGCAATTTCATTTTGCTTTAAGGTTGCGTTGCGAGAGTGGTAACAAAGATTGCCGACGGCATTATAATACGAGACCCGCAACTACTAAAATGCCTCGATGACTTTTATGCTGGCATGGACCGCGTTACGTAAGTATGACTTTGTGAAGCTGAGCCGATCGAAATACTCTTAAAGTTTTTAACCAAGTGCAAAAATCTAAAGGTGTGTCTCTGAGTAATATATAAATCGCGTTTTAAAGATAATTTTGTAAAACCAAGTGAAATAGAGTATTCTTATTTTCTTCATTCTGGTGTTCAAGCAAAATTAAATTAGTTTCCTGCAATTTAAGATTTGTTTAAATATTAATACTGCTTAGCCACATATTGAATAACGTGAAAATAGGTATACGGTAGCGTTCTCGTTTTTCTAATCAAAAACCGGATTGAAAACGATGCAATTATGTATACTTGATGTTTTGTGGAAAACAGATGTTTATACAAAACGATTGTACACGTCCTCGCTTCACGGCAACCCGTTGTCAGTGTAGGTAGTGTGAGGCTAATATAGAAGGCATGTCTACTTTACTAAAACTCAAATCGCACTGATCTTTACTTCCCGGCTCGGATCTTCATTAAGTAACTACAGGTCAATGCGCGGCAAATCCCTACCAAGGCAAGGGTCGGGTTGCGTCGCGTTCCCCACCACGTCAGAGGCTATTTATTCAGAAACCTGTAAACCCAACAAGTACGTGAAACCAGGGTCGCGTCCACGATGTCCATCTTCTTGGGCTTCTAGCAGCTTCTTTCCTTGTACTACTTGTTCCACGAAAGCTCTCCGCCCAATCAGTTGCTTTTAACTTCACGTATATAGTGCTCGAGGTTCAAGGTTGTCCTGGCTTGTAGCATTAGCGGCGAATTCTTGTGTTCATTAAGATCTGGGTAGTAGAAGAGAGTATGATCCACCGTATCACTGACTCTTTGACTGTAGCAACTGACTGGCTCTGTTATATTGTGTTCTGCTCCTCTTGCCAGCTGAAGAGTGTTTGCTCAAGGGTAGAGATCCTTGCGAGGGATCCTCCCAGAGTCATCTCCTTCTTTGATTCTTGAGGTTCCACGATATTGATCCGCCAAGTTCATCGTCGCTGCCGTGCTGATTTTTTCGTAACCGGATGGCCTAGCCATTAGCTGTGCGTCTTCAACCGCAAGGCTAATGCGTCGAAGGCAGCGCTTGATTGCGGCGGTAGCGAATCCGCGTTCTCAGCCGTCAGTAGCTCAGTTGAGTAGTCAGCGTGGACCAAAAGCTAAATCTCATGTGATACGCCGGTTAAGTTCCAAAGCAGAGATCCAAAAATTGACCCCTATGGCTGTCACCTGCATTTCCAAACCTTCACTGTCGAGCGTCCTCTCAGTCAGCTAGCACATACGATTTTACCAGCTAAGAAGAAACCTTTTTCTTATTGCAGTTTTATTGCTCAAAATTAAATGATATTGAACGAGAGCTGCTTGCATCAGCTTTACATAAAATAACGATGTGTTTTTTGAAAGAGCACACATTCGGTACATTCAACCTTTTTACTTGTGCATTCCTTAACAGGAATTTAATCTGTAACGAGACAGTTCACTTACGCAGACTCAATTTGGAGGCAGGGCTTGTGCGCGCACTAATACAAATGAGATCATGCCAACGCAAGTATTTTTATACGGAAGAGTGGGTTGACCCAGTTGGTGAACCACTACGACAGATGTTATTTAACTGCTCAGACAAAATGTAAAATCACCCCAACGTTGATGAATACCGCTTGTGGTAGCTAAGAAGAAATTCAGAGCAGATTTTGAACTGGAGACACCATAAAGGAGTTACTACAGACTCAGGACATATTTATAATTGGCAGTCGTCGTTTCTTTACATCATGCCGGATCATAGTCTGTTGCTGCACAGCAATCTCACTTTGGCCACATGTTGGAACACCTGTGATCAGTAGTGGTCAAAGCATCCCTGCGTCGGACATATTTTGATATAAATGATGACAAATTTGCCTACATATTGTACCAATACGGAAATAAAGTATGCTTCAAATGAAAAATAATACTTTTCATCATTCATTCAACACGTTTATCGTGTAGCTCAATAAGTAGATAAATAAATTACAATTGAACTCGTGAGGACGAACTAATAATAGACTTCGGTCATACTCGAGCACGACTAAAAGCAGCTCTTGCTGAGTGTTATTTAATTATTTGGCTGGATCAAGCTAAACTTACCAGGGAGGCCAGGGGAGTGACATGGGCACGTTCCGCCGCATACTATTTCCCGCAGACATGACTGCATCGCGTACATACATATGTGGGGACAGGCTCGTGATAAACGGCGAGGGAGAATATCTTGTGATGAAATCCATGTATAGCGGATTTTACCACAACGCGTAGGTCCGATAGATTTGATCTCTTCCACGTGTCATCGGTCATTGTACCAGTGTTCAGAAAACCTGGATCGATATTTGCGAATTTTCCTTCCCAGGACGTGAGCAGTACGTTGTAGGCGGGAGTCGCAGGGAGGCCAAAACGGCTCCTGGGCTCTTCGATGAAAAGTGGAGTGTCAACAAATATACAAGGCTGTTCCGATTTGCACGGTATAAGGACACTCTTGGAGTAGGATGCCTTCAGGCGATTCAAAAGCTCGAGGTCTTCTTGATTAGGTCTGCCCAAATGATCCCTGCTTCGTATGCGGCCATCGGCGCGACTCTTAAATCGAACAGACACAAGGTCGTTGAAATTGTAAAAGATTAACGCCCTTTATCATCGCCAATGTAGGCAACGTCTTTCGGCATCGTTCTGTGGTGTAAGTCAGAAAACAGATGTCTCTAGTTGGTAGTAGTACGCCTAGGTACGACAATTTTTTCGTCATACTGTTCAATAAATAATTATCCCAGACAAGGCGTATAAGCATTTTCTCACAAACTTGAAAGGCAAACACCTGTTTTCTGTTCAATGATAATAGATTTAAAATATTTTTTCTTTAAATGTTAGTGTTTCTAGCTTCCTCTATTTTTTTGTTTTGTATGTTTTGCTATGACCGCTGTGAAGCGCCCGTCTACTGATGCATATCGATCTGTTATCGAATTAAAAATTTTGACTGAACGAAGCTTTTTTCGAACAAATACTTATTCACACTTTTATAGCTTATTTATATATATAGGCCCATATATTTTCTAGAAATGGGTTTTATTAATACAATTAGACAGAGAATTCACACACGAATCACTTAGTAGTAAATAGTTTATTAACTGTGATTAATGTATTCGTACAGAGTATACAACTAAATGGACATGCGTATATAAGAGCCTATACATACAAGTGCAACTGTATTTACAAAAAATAAAAATATTCTAAAACAATTTGAAAGCGTTGCTGAATACAATAGTAAGAGCGGTATACGATGGTATAGAGTGGCAGACGAACATTTACTGTGCGCATATTTGATACAAACCACAGTTTCCGCACCAAAAACCACTGTATTGCAACCATGGCTTTTCAAAGCACCAGAAAAGGTATGTTATTTCTTTCTGCGTGCGCTGTTTGCAGGACTATGTTCTGCACACTTGTCAAAATATTATTTCGAAAATTAAAGTTGTAAGAAACATTATTGCTATCTTAAAGTCAATTTTTATCAGTAATTCGATGGTGTCTTAGCGATGCGGTTTTGTTAATTTATTAACATTGTAACAAATTTTAATACGACAAGAGTTCGTAACTAGTCTCTTCTCGCTCTTCTTGAGGGGTGTCTGTTATGAAAGATTGAAATCCAGAGATAATTTTTCCTGCTTTTATTCCCATTTTTCCTTTTTAACTCAACGTGTTTTAATTCAAAGAAAGTTGATCTCCTATAATTCGTGGTTCCTATTCTATACACCCCAATATTATAAAATAAACTCAATTTTTGGCGATTACGCTATGAATTTTATTGTTGCAGTTAATATATATCATTTACTGCTATACCCTGTACAGCCTAAATAGTATTAAATATAATATACGCATATATTCATAGGGATCACTTGTCACTATTTTTATATTTGGATAGATACCGATAAAAGATTGGTGCATTCTAACTACTGCTAGAATTAGTTCGTTTTGCTCGTCTTCCCAAACGACATCCTACTATAGTACACTTTAACTGCTCTAAAGCTATGCATGGATCGACTCGACATTTCGTCGTAAATCCTTTGGAACGAACTGACCGAAATAATGAATTCTTACGCTATTGCTGCTACTCAAATCACCCAGTTCCATTGCTACGAGATTTACGTGCCTTTCGGCTGAAAATCTACAAACTCACGCTGTCAGATCCGCCAGTATCATTATACAGCATCAAAGTAATCATTACCTATCGCATCAAGGTAATCGTGACCAATATAGTGATGCCAAGAAGAAATTGCAAACTATCTGTTCAATAGTATGAACCTTTTAAATTCACTTCAGGCGCCGTTTAAACAGTAACTACTAATCCACATGGGCAACAGATGCATCCATGTCTTAGCCTAGGCATTTGACACGGCTATAGTGACACTTTTTAGCGGATGCAAGCAAACAATTGTGCTTGCCAATTATAAAGTCTTATCAAGGGGCGGCTTTAGAAAATGGTCTGCAAAAAGTGTCTGCATTAACTTTTTAACGACTTCGTAAATAGAACCCTCCTTAAGGGCTTTGAGTATGGTAATTGAGCTAGCAAATATTTCTTAATTTATCAGAACCTTGTACATTATTGGTTACTATGTAATTTAAGTAAATGACATTAACTTATGCCTCTCAAATTTCTATGCTGAATAGAATATCTAGTACGTCCTTAATTTTATTGAAAACACTGGATCGAATGTGCTTAAGGAGTTCCTTTGGGATGTAGTATTTATTGTCATTATAACTCACTTCTGCTCTAATATCGGGCGGTATGGTTGAATTAACGAGGCAGATTACTCAAATAACGTTGCTGGTTAACCATTTATGGAGTTATAAATTTAGGTTTTCAACATGGAATGTGGTCGAGTTAGCTGTGTATAGAATGAATCTCGATGACCACGGTCTCAATAAGGAAAAAAGTGTTCTCATTTCTGTGATATATTGTGACCCGTTCTTTGCCGAAATAAAAAAGTATTTGAACTGAATCGGATATTTCGAATGCTTTTGTTGTCTAACGAACAACAAGAACCTGAAGTATATAGACGTTAATTTAAAAGGCAATTTTACTTTATCTTCAAGGATAGAGTGGAGAGATATTCTGAAAATGTATACGGTCCCGGTGGCAATTATCTACACAATATTAATTTAATAATTTATTCTTTGTACCAATAATTGAATATTCATTGGTATACTTTATACAATATATCAGTCTAGTATTGTTCGTTTTGTTCAAGTCAAGTAAGCATCATCTGAACGTTTGTTGCAGATACAATGCTATAAGCAATGGGCGTCGACTTATAGCATTAATATTTCCATTATCATGCAATAGTGCTTCTAGTATGGGTTAGGTGCATGTCTAAACATGTCAATTTAAAACCTCACAGAGATTATTATCCCATAACAAATACCTGTGATAGAGTCCTGATTAAATATTCATTTGGGTCCAAAGCTGTTGTGACAGCTAATTTTAATTTTGACAACAGTGTACTCCAAACACTCGTGCAATTCACTGCTGGGCTCTGTGTACGGAAAAGTCCTCTCACTGATGGCACAGGCAATGAAAAATTATGACTAAAGCGTAAATTATAGCCTGTTTCCAAAGGTGACTTGTCATCAATGACACCAAGTTTGATCGACCAATGATGTGCCCGCAATATTGACACGGCAGCCTGAAAATGGAACACAGAGCCCCCTTTTGCTGGAAAAACCACACGCAATGCCTTCCTTCTAGAATAATTCATAATGGCCTTTATACCGTTATTTTTAATTAAAATATACCTATTACTCTCTAGTAGCCGCGTCTAGCTCGGTGGATATGTGCATTCACGTGCACCTCGTGACAAAAGAAGACGCGTACGCGTACGGGTTCGATCCGCGCCGTTGCATATTCACATTAATGGGATCCTTCTTATGAAGTAATGTAAAAAGCGCTACCGTGGATGATACATGTTAACTGATGGTCAGCTCTATGAGTATAGATAATGTAGCCCCAGATTCAAATGCCTTACAATAGCATTGGCACGTGAAGGGGATCATAGAACAAGACATTTCCATTTATGTTTCTTTTCGAAGCAACATTAAAGTGTTTCGTTATTTTAGCGCTGCAAGTTAAACCAAAACACTCAGCACGTTTACCAACTGTAAGGTCTATGTTGCACTGCTGTGTCCTAGAGAGACAGCTAACTTTAAACTGTATGTAAATAATAAATAACTTTATAACTGCAAAATGCATGTAAGTGGTGAATAACTTTATAGCTGCAAAATGTAAATAAATAATGAATAAATAAAGGCCAAGGACTGAGCCCACAGGTATTTCTACCGTTACCGCTCTGTTGCTACATTTAATGCGAAAAAACGAACAGCGAATGATTTTCAAGCAAAATATACAGGAAAAGTAATCGCAACTGGCTTTTAC
This sequence comes from Tropilaelaps mercedesae, assembly GCA_002081605.1. Classification (NCBI taxonomy): domain Eukaryota; kingdom Metazoa; phylum Arthropoda; class Arachnida; order Mesostigmata; family Laelapidae; genus Tropilaelaps; species Tropilaelaps mercedesae. The sequence continues at coordinate 1,052 of MNPL01029816.1, read as the reverse complement.
TTACAGAGAGTCCATTGCTCTGTTACATTTATCTAAGAAACACACCGAGTATTCTTGAACGTCATAATACCCTTGATTTTTAAATAAATGGATGAGTAATGAGGTGCAATAAAAGCTCGTTGAATTACAAGATAGCTTCAAAGGGAACCAATGTAAACAATTTTTTAGG
>MNPL01029815.1:922-24471 GCA_002081605.1 Tropilaelaps mercedesae | reverse complement strand
TATATATATATATATATATATATATATATATATATGTATGTATGTTTAAGTTTACCTGTACGATAAGGCGTGAATTGGGTACACCTGTGTTCGGGTTGATAGAGATGTGGACTCGGTGTTGTGCGCGCTTTTTCAGTTCCGCATGGTCGCTGCCTAAATTCCATACGGGAATGGGGAGATAAAAGTCATCGAATAACAAACACAATTGATAACAACATTGCTACGGAAATCCTGGTTCCAAACCTCTTTAATGGTTTATATATACATCTTTATATATACACCTCTGAGTGCGCTTGGTATACGAAGCGCGATTGTGCAAGCAACCTAGTGCCTCTAAACAAAGTCCATCCAGAGCAAGAAATATAATCTTAATTTAGTTTAAAGGCAAGTATACATCTCCCATAAATTTACAGATATCTTTTGTTCACCTAACGAACCACACAGATAAGCTCGATTAAGCTATTTCATCTGGTTTTCGAAAGGCAGTTCTTCACTAGGCAATATAAAAGGTAAGGTCGTTATAAAGTGAAACAGGGTTTTTTGCACTGTTTTGCAGTCTGTAATGCGAGCAGTAACGAACCGTAACCTAAGGTATTTTGACATAGTACATAAACTGTTGCTAATGCTGATGACGTGTAAAGGGCTACACGATGCTATTATACGCCATCACCCGTAATGTACATGAAATAAAAAGTGCGATGCAGTTAAGGCGCTAGGCATAAACTCACAATTTGCACTCCCACAGCTAATAATTGGCCGTCGAGTAAACATGCTAAAAGAATACTTTGTCCCATAACGTGCACGGACAGAAAACCCGTGGGCTACAAACATGCAAGCATAAGGCCATTGACAACCGAACATGAAAAGAGTAGGATGGGCATTTGTGATAAACAAAAATTATAGAAGACTTAGAATGCCCCATCTCTTCTACTATTGTTTTTAGCTCTTCTTTTCGGGGGCAGCTACAGTAATAACTTAATTGAGTGCATGTGTTTCTGCAGCATAAGCATATGCACTACAGAGTTCGCCAATATCTATACTTTAGCCATTGAGCGCGTCAATGCGAGGCGATATAATGATGGTGATGATTAAGCCAGCTCACCTATGAACCATTCTATGTGAGGCTGTGGATCGGCAGTGAAATCGCAGTCGAGGGCCACTGAAGATCCGATTCTACCTACTTTAATCCAGCGACGAGGTTGCTTCGATCGGATCGGCGCTGTGAGATATTTAATCGAGAAAACAATCGAGTAGAGATAATGATTAGTAAGCGTATTCATTAATGGGCCATTAAAGCGGCTACATGTCATTTGGGATATTATTAGATTACAAAAATAGTTTTTTTCAATTTTTTCAAGTTATTTTCTCTTAAGGGCTTTGTTGCATTGAACTTAGAAACTGGTTGAATAAGCAAGTAGCCGGCCGGATAAGTAAAAACCTAGGGAGAAGATTAAGTTCAACGAATTTCGCCTAGCTAGATAAGGACATTTATAATATGCACTGATCGACTTCTTCATGGGGTGGATATTGGAATATACAGTGAATATGCTTCATTCATACGAGAGATTTAAGTAAACTTGAATCTTACTAGGAGGCTAACGCATTCGATCATGACTGCGTATCCGAGCAGTCTGACGAAACTGACGAAAATCTCGAACCCCTGAGTTCTAATCTCTGTATCATTTCTAGCCTTACCATATTTATAACTGCGATGTGAACGGATGCTGATGGTAGCAAAGCTGTCACTGGTACATCAAAAAAAGCAAAAAACAAATTGGCTAACTGACTAACCCAAAACATAGTCTGACAATGATAATGCTCATTTTTATCAGTTTGTGAATATCGATCCGCACTTTTTTATGAGCCGTGTGCGTTTTATGGGCCTAGTGACTTTACGGGATTCTATTGAAATGCACAGCGTCGTAACGCAACGCTATCGCCCGGGACTTTGAATTATAGAGCCATCGATACGACAGAACCACGTCATATCGGAAAACATAGGATTGATGAGGCAGTCTATTGTTTTGAAATCGCGGGTAGAATAACTTGTCTACCTACAGTCGCTAGTCTTGTATTATTGTGGTGTGTTATAAGTATAAATATGGAAGTCATACAGCTTTATTTTAACATTTCATTTTTACTTTTTGTAATAACAAAATTTCTTGATGTGTAGGGCGTAAAACAGCATATCGCATTAAACTGTGTGTATTACATTCGATCATTCTAATAATTTCACTGCTAATTTTAATAGCCATCAGTCCGATGTCTTTATATCCATTTACCCGTATTAACAGGGCATTCCTCAGTTTTAGAGGATTTCCTTACTTCTCCACTTCAGGGTCTATTTCCCTGTGTAATCTTTCTGCAAGATTTTCTGGATAAGGTTTTTAATGCTTATTGGGCGACCTCTGAAGTCGACGTGCATAGCTGGGTATTCCTCTGGTGAGTCAGCCCGAGTGAGTTTGACCTTTTTTCTTTTTCGTTTTCTTAAATTCCATAAATGACTGTGTAGGCCAAGCGCCATTCCTGTAATATCTGTACTTATGGGTGGCTCTGCTCTTTCGATATAAAAGTAGGCTTTTGACTGTGGAGACTCTGGATACGTTCGCCGCACTGGAATAGATGTGTTCAACTAATGGAAGTACCTTCATTCTCATCTCTATTCCTCATTCCTCATCTTTATTCTACTTTTTGGACGTAGTGGACCGGTTTGAATTACAGAGAAACGGAGAAAGGTTTGGTTATCAACCAAGTTATGCTCTAGACAGGACGGGCTGGCAGAACGCGATCAGCTATCTCAACAGCTGAAAAAATCTGCGGAGAAGACACACATTCGAAATAGCAGAGCTCAGTGCCAGTAGCTGATTTGTAGGTAACTGTTAACTGAGACCGATTCAGCACGAAATGGTCACGTTTGACCTTTAGATTAACCACAATTGCTAATTTGTGCTCACCTCTCTAGCTTCAACGACCAACAAAGCGAACGAGGCAAAAATGGTTGACATTTTCAAGTTTTGACCATAGCTGGTTCGATAAGGGCCAACAATTTCATTGTAGAGGTAGAGTACAACATACCATGGAAACTGTGGCATTCCCCCATAGTAAGCTAAAATGACAATATCGGATGCTATCATAATTTTCTGTGTATACCCTTCGATAACTCTTGTATCAGTTCATGATAGTTGTTTCACTCTTGCGAACTTCGCGCGAGAACTGGCTGGATAAACTTCATGTTTGATACCCCCCGTTCAAAATATTGAGCTATTTTTTGTCTGAAGGTCACACCTTGCATTGCAATATACCTATTCACTAAAGTGACCCACCTGCTCCTGCAGTTGAAACGAGGCTTAAAATTTCATTTGCTTGGCTTAATCGTTTCGTTAACAACTGCACCACTCTCCATAGAAAAAAGGGAAAACAAGGCTTTAAACGTCATCAAATTGACTGAAATTGGCTTGAAATAATACTAGTTGAAATTTTTTTGTGAAAAGGTTTTGCGTGAATATGCAACATCCGTTTCTATGCCACTATTGACTAGAAACACGAACATGCTTGGGAACAGCACTGTGAACGGCGACAATCGACTGCTACCACATTATCAGTTTCCAATAAAAGTCCAGCAGGGACACTCTTGACAAGATTGAATGTGCCGATCTGTACGCAATTTAAGATACGGAGAAATTTCTATAATGTCCACTTGAAGCCTATATGCGCTTCGACGTTCGTAGCAATTTCGCAAGCAAAGCTCGACTGGAACCCTAAGATTACTTTCTTGTACATTAGAAGCGACCCCATGTCGTCTGATCTAGTTTAATACCTATATACGTAAACGAACAAGGTAATATTGCACTTCTATAAAGTAGTGCATCCACATATTTACGTCCTCATTGTTTAACTGTATCATCGAGCAGCTCCGAAATGCGTTAAACCGAAACGAAAGCAGTTAAACCACCAGCGTCGTCTTTTTCTACCCTAATTCCAGTAGGTACATGTTATTATCATCTCAGTGGAAGTTGATAGAAGTCGTTGAAATAAATGGCCGATGCATTGGCCTCCAAGCAAGGGATATGGAATTCAACTACGTTCGAATATTCATTGCTAAAAATCGAATAAAAAAGGATACGCACTAACAAGATGAAAGACACTTTCCACCAAAGGGTCTTTGACGCTGCGGCATGTATACCGTCCCGCATCCGCGAGCTGCACTCCGTGAAACAACAATTGAGACGTTCGCATCTCCACATGGCTTTTTGGAAGGTACCGAACGGCTTCCTTGCCGTAGAACCTGAATGAAATGAAATTCATCAAGAGGATGCAGGCCCGAAGAAGTTTGTAACCAAGTTTTATATACATGCAAGTACATATCATTTTATAGGAACTCACAAATATGATAAAAAGTTAGTCCTACCTTACCGTTGGCCTGGAAACGTAAGTGGTGTTAATTAGAATTATTTTTCATATATACTAATTTTCGAGTCGAATGGCCTGAAAACTTCCCTGAGACCTATTTTAATCCCAGTAGGGGCGCGAACAAACAAAACTTTCACGTTTGGGATATGAAACATTCTCATGTGGCAAAATTTCTCATGCGCCAGACAGCTCGCGAAACACGTGAGGGTGTTGCGTTGCCCAAACGCAGCAAATTGTCGCATCTACGCAGAAGAGACTCAATTTTCCCAAAAAGCATGTTCGCAATCGAGCAAAACCTTTCATACACGCTTGTTGCTATAATATTTGTAAGGTTGGCTTGAATATATAAATATAAAGCATAATTGTAATCAAGACAAATCGTATTCCAAACAATCGTCAGAATGTCAGGTTCCTAAAGAAAATGTTTGACACAATCACCCAAGCAACTTTATGAATGTTAAAAAAAAACGTCGACTGCTTCTGTGGCATCGTGTATCATTGTGTGGGTGTAAGAAAAAACGTAAAGGATAATTAATTTATGATTATGGAATGTCAGTAATTAACAGTGGATTTCCTTGCACCAATTGACATATGTTATTCTGTTAAGCACTCAAACAGAATGACGTCTGATCAAGATTCCATCGCCTGGCAATGATTATATTGACACAATAATACATAATGAAACTGACATCCTTACCAGAAAAAAGGCGTCTTTGATTCCGGCTCGCATGTAAGTCCTAAAGGTTTTCCAGGTTCAATGAGAAAGCATTTCTGGGTTTCGTTGACCTTTTCTGAAATTGTTACCACAGAAGCAGAATAATAAATATTCATGAAACGCAGTTCCTTCTACGAAATGATACTTGACCGCCACTTGAACAAAGACGCATGTCTACTTGGACTTTTTTACTTAGAATTATAAGACAGAAACCCTACACGATTGTCCTTAACTTCATGAGATACAGTCCACACCAATCCAGATAAAATAATGTACTCTAGTTATAGCTCGTTGAGTAATAACAAAATGAAATAACCAGGGCGATTGATAGAAGCTTTCAGATCGAAATAACAAAGGTGTAAAGCAGATCGATAAATAAGAGAAAATATTGAGACATAATATTTAGAGAAAATATTGAGACTCGATATTAAGGGAAAATATTACCGTAACACGACTCATCGTTTTAAAAAGCTCTGTCTTGGTCACGTAAGGCTGGCTCTAAACTTCGTCTTGACAACTCAAAGAATGAAGCGATCAATAAAGCGTACGCTTTTGTAACCTTTGGGGGATTACAGTATTACGAGCTTTATCCATACTGAAATCATACCTCAGCAGTCGGTAAAGAATATGCTAAGAATCAGCTAAAAACGTTTCACGGTATTTAAAGGCGCAGGGGAATCGCACAATCCTCTCGCACGAACACGGAAATCGTTTTGAATTCTTTTGCAATTTTATCAAAATTAGTATTTGCTTTAAATCAACAGGTTAAAGGTATTTCCAATGCCTTTGACAAAGTTTCCTATGATAGGGATAATGCCGAGACTGTAAAAGATAAATATCGCAAATGCGACTTTACTATCTGATGACAGAAGGTTTCTATGCCAATTATGATAGCTGTCATTGGTCAGCTTTGGGTTTCTGTTGTCGAACTCGCCGCGCCAAAATCGATTTAAAATCGTAACAATTTTAAAAAGCTTAAAGCTATAAATACACTATTTAGACAATTAGGGATCTAAAAATATGCCATTAGCTTTTCAAATTCGAAATACCTATCCTACCTAAACCTAGTCAAGGGATTATGTGCATGGGAAAATCCTAGACTGCACAGAACTAAACGCTAACAGTTCATATGAAATAGACGAAGTGTGGGTAACTTTTAGGAATACCTGCATACTAATGCTGTTCAAAGTTAAGGGCATATACTCCACGGCCAGAACATGTTTTAACGTTGAGAGTGATAATCCCGAGGAATCTAGGACAAAGCTGTACATGACGCTGCTCAATTCCATAGATGTTTCATGAGTATGTTTATCTTTATTAAATATTGTATAAATTGTTAGCACGTCAGCTTCACTGCTCGTGTGTGGCATATTAACTGAGGCCAAAGTGTGGTTGTTATCTGTTTGAGTCATTATAACTTGCATCGTTTCGGTTCAAAGACACTCAGTTCGACGTTCTTCGTTTTGTCATTTTGAAAATCATAGTTCATCATACTACAGCAATGATGTTCCCGGAAAACAGAGATGGGCTTCATTTCATATGTTTGAACCAAGCTCTGTGGCCTACAGTACACATCTATGCCCAGCTGCGAAGCTAGAGATTGTTGAAATCCTGGTCCTGTAGTGGCCTGCTGGTCACCGGTTTCAGTCTTGATAGTGGCACGCAATTCTTATGCGTAACTATTGGCACAGTTAGGACTGCTCGAAGTGATTGGAGAATAGTTGCGAGCTTAATATGCGTAAGGCGCCCGAAGAAGCTAGTTCATCATCGACCGACCACCACTATATTTTGATAAGACCTTACGCGAAAAAGAACTTTCTGCGATCGTTTTTCGTTTTAAAGGAATCGCATTTGTTCAAATAAATTATTCTTCTGTTATTTTATCATTTTGCTAAGCTTTTGTCGAGTATTTTGATCATCAACATATGTTTACGCTATATCTAAGACAAACGCAATTTCGAGCCTGGAAAATCCTTCAGCATATGTTGTTCTGGCGGCAGATTCTCTCGAGTTTATTACTTATTCTAACATATATTAGCACACATCGCAATTGCTTGCTGATTGATTCTGACCTCAAATTTGACAGAATCAGAGATTGTCTATGGTGGTCGATGTACCCGAACAGAAGAAAATTAAGGTCCGCCATTTTCAGTACTAGTTTTCATACATTGAATAAGCAAACTAGGAACATAAAATGCCTTGAAAGCAATAATAATCCATAAATTGTTCTCGTGTCTTGGTACACCGGGTCCACAGAAGAACCATATAAAATAAACGAGTGAAGCTGATATTTGCTTCGAATTCAATCCGAAACTTACAGCAGAGAGGCATAATACACAGGCAAGCCACTTCGATGAGAAGAGCGGACAAGTGGGCAAAATGGGTGCAAAAAAATGTACAGCCACACCTTTTCCACGGACGAGTTACGATGTACCTGTGTCAACCACATAGACGTAGTGTCTGTCAACGTCGAACGAGTCGCAGCTGTACGCTCCAGAGTGTTCAGGCCCCGCCGACATCACCCGCAGTTCTGCCACCTGGCTGCCGCGTTCCTTCAATAATCAGTTTACGGGAGCAGATACAGACACGTACACGTATAAAAACGGGGCGCCTTGGATTGGAGGTAGGCGTAACTTGAGGACCGCATGATTTTGCTGGACAGGTTGATGGATAACTAGTTTACCAACGGTAACGTTCATCTTTAGGGACAGTCCTATCGAGCAATATTAGCTATCAATTTTGTGAGTCAGTCCGCGTGCGAGCAAGAAGCTGGTGAACCTGATCAGTCACCAGACGGCCGCAACAGACAGCACGTCCCAAGTGCTTCTACACAACAGCTAAACATTAGCTGTAGTGAACAATAAGGATTAGAGGTGGAGAAGCAAGCGACGATATATGATGGAAAATGATAGCTAAATCGTGCGGGTAATCCGTGCGGGCGCACCTTCGGTCTGATGAGTTGTAGTGCAAAACCTCCTTCCATGCTGTGGCCGTTCAACGTCCATTTAGGGAATCGATATGCGTCAGTGGTGCACGTAATGGAAAAGTCTTCTCCCGCACGAACGTACTCTGGGCCCTGGTACGTGGTGTAACCTCCTACAGCTCATTCGGAAGCAGACACAACGAAGCCCCGAAGTCAGATGATGGACAGAGAAACGTAACGATATAGGTGAAAGAGTCGTTAGTTGCTGCTTGTAATATGAATCTACAATATGATCATTTGCTTTAGGGAATACTGAAAATTTCCAATATAGTTGTTTACAAGTAATCGGAAATCCAAACGATCATAAGTCGCCATTCAGGGAATAAACCACAAAATGGGCACCAGTAGAAGGACCCATTTCATTGATGTCGTAGTTACAATATTACTGGCAAGAAGTACGTTGATATAACTCAAGCCGGACCAGGATGTTTCAGAACTTCAGCCTCTCTTCGGCATTTTTTGTTATTCGATTTTGCGTCCTATCGTTGAGAAGCACGTAACAACAGTTTCTGCCGTGTAACGCACTCTACGCTCATCCAGATATGTGAGCTTTGAGATAAGTTATCAAGCGAACGTCTGGCTTTTTATTACCTTTTTTAGAAAAAAAAGGCTGACCTAATCATTCTCCGAAAGGACTGTCATATTTTTCTAATCGATTCTGCTCGGTGCTTTACGAAATTAACTCGAATGCTTGGACCTTCAACATTGCTGTGTAATAGCATTGGCATTTCAATGTTGCACAAGGTTTTTTTCGGTCCATTCCGTAGTTGGAAGCTTTAACTTAATGCCTACATATCTCTCATGGTTGTTTGTATTTACAGTGATTGTATGGTACGACATACAGCAATCATTAGTCATACCAAATAGAGCAGTTTTTTCCGACAACCAGCATGTCCAAACATCAATTTGCATACATTTATTTGTACATTTCGTACTTACAGTTCCTGTACAGTAATTTAGATACGGCCAAAGCTTTTCAATTTTATTGAATGCTTTGGAACGGCACATTTGTCGACTGGCAGCAAATATGTTGACAATGGACAGCTAAGTGGGCAGTTCATATCGGTATATTATCTCTTATTCATTCAACGGCGCCATTCTACCGGTTGATCTACAGTCATGTTTCAGCGGAGAATAAGGAGACGGCAAATAATTATAATAACAACCGATTTTGCAGAAATGTTGCAAAAAGGCGCATCTGCTTATGAATTATTTAGGGATAAAACAACTTATGTAGGTGTACCGAGGTAGAACATTTGTTTGTTCGCCTACAATAAAATGCGATTTTCTGCCCCTGGAAATTCCAAATCGTTAAAAAACAATTACTACAGCGTTGTACCTAAGTCTTCCGTTTCATATCGGTAGAAGAATTTACAAAGATATAAAAGAAAAGAATATACAATAAACCACCTAACCTAGCGTTGAAAACGCCAAAAAAATAAATACGCAGGCGAGAAACATTATTTTTGTTAATCGAAAGTTGTTCTACAACATTTACCATAGGCTAAGTCCTATATTGTTAGACATACTATAAACCAATTAGGTGTACGACCTTGCACACTGTATAATAAATTTGAAATAAACCATCGTGAACTTTCCTCAGAACTGTGCATGTATGTCTACGATGTTATATTTGTATAGTCGCCTGTGCTAAGCCTCGTGCCAAGAACTAGTCAGAACTTCATTAAATAAAGCAAATATTCATTTTTCTTCACGCTAGCAACTAAAACGGAAATTCATTGTGGTATCTCGCTCGACTTGTCCTATTTCCCGCGCTCGTTAAACGTACCATAAGCTGTAGCAGCGGCAACCAGCACTCCCAAAATACACAAGACTCCGAGTGAATCCATATTTGGATGAACACACACTTAAAACAGCTAGCTCACTGCTATCTCTCCCGCATCTATCGAAATTAGAAAACTCTTTGCACACGCAGAACGTTCGTTGAATAAACACAACTCACTCCAAACAGGGATCGTCGAGTATGATTAAACAAGCAGTGTACAGAAAAATTTTTAAGATGGCCAAAGGACGGCGCACCTTTCAGTGATGCACTAAATAGAAAAGGGGAAATAGCTGTATTCCAGTTACTGTTCTCTCTGTCTTTCTCTGAGGCTGACCAACTTGGCCACTAAACGGACCGAACGGCACTGTTCGCTGCCTTCGGCGAATCGAAGCCCGGATGGCAACTCTACTGGGCAGCCCTATGAGAGAAAGGCAAACCCTTAACCGGACAGCGCAAATCTCTGGAGAGTCAACTGGCGCTGTGATCTTCCTCGGTGGTCTGATGTCGCCCAAGTGATGAGAGCCGAAAAGTAGAAGAGAAGACTGGAAGAGGGGAAGTCATATTGGTCTTGTGTGTGTCGGTTGACGCTATTTCACCGTGCCGAGCCGCACGATCGTATGCCTGCAACATCTCTATCTGGGCGCGTTATTGCATGCGCGCGATTCGAGCCCATTGAACACGAAGAAGGCTGGCTATTTAGCTAGATAGGCGCAATTGTTTACTAGGATGTTTACTGGCGTGTTGAAGTGTTTTTGCAGTGCGCAATTGTGTGCAATGGTATAAAATCATGCTATACTGACCCCACGTTTTAGCATTTAGACAAGTGAGCTCATCCAGCTATTGGATACTCGTTGGGAGGAACTAGACAGACGAGCTCGGTGGCTTCGTGCATTCGTATGCGCCTTGCGACTGGAGGAGACACGTAGGTGCACGGTTAGAGCCCCGTCGGTGCACATTTACATTTATATGGGGTCCGTCTTACGAAGTAATGCAAAAACTGCTACCGCGGATGTTAAATGTTGGATGATGGTCAGCTTTAAAAAATATGCCTCTACAAAGGGGAAGGGGCAACGGACTATTACACAAGACATGAATCGATTACAACTATTTCTTAGCTAAGCTGCGTTAACAGTGCGTTTAGATCTAACTCGGATGTTGCTTCAAAAACGGCACGTTTTTCTTCAAGGAGTAACGCGGTCCTAAACCATTACCGAGGCGCTCGACTGTATTTCGCATGAGACACTCTTGCCGCATTTGCGCAAGATAAAATTTCAAATCATGATAAGTGTACTTTAGGACTTCAGTTCTTGTTTTCATTTATTATCTACGTAAATTTGATTTTTAGTATAGCGAAACTGAATTGCTGAGTCACCTATGTGGATAATACGACAATTCTATTTTAAACAAACGCTGCCCTGATTTCAATAGATGCATGTAACATATTTATCAGATTTAATATGAGCTATTTAGTCGGCCTAACCACAAGCGGTTTAGTTACAAAGATCGCTAAAACGAAATGCATTTTTTCTTCTGTCATTTTACTGAGACGGCCAAGTGTTAATAAAACATTCCCTAGTCCAAGTGTAACGAACACATTACAGTTGCTTCGCTATACTGTAACGGAATTACTTACCAACCTCGTGCAAGTTAATTACGACAAAAACTTTTTGTGTACGTTATATTATGCCCCGTTCGTTTTAGCCTAGAGTTTCATTCACAAGAATAATAGATGGGCCTTAAGTAATTCAAAGTAAACGTAAGACCTAATTGATTTCCATGATGTCGCTGTGTAAGCAAAATAGTAATTAATTCAAGCTTAACTTCATGGATACCAAAATACCTTTAAAAACATCTTATAAATTTATTCCGATTCTCTTCAGTTAGTTTGAACTTCATTGAAGACTCCATCCAGTTGTGAAAACGAGCAAAATGTCAAACAATAGAAATGTTTCTTAGGAATGCTATCTATGGCGGGGACAGACTGGTGTACCCGAACATGAAATATCAATGTTGCAGACGTAACAGCGCTTATACATGACTGCATCGACAAGACTCACGCGATAGAGCCGTGTAACTCTTATTTCTCTGTGGGACAAAGAGTGCGAGAACGAGAGTGCTGCATTGACTACAACGATTGCTTACCAATTTCTGTCCTCGCTTAAACAGTAATCCTATTCTCGGGAGGTCTTCGGCTTAGTTAAACGATTCGTGAATATTATCCTAGTCCCACTCAATGGAAATTATGCATATATTGAAAATCAGTCAAATCTTAAGCCCCCTATTTTGCTAAAACTTGCTGAATAAGTGGGTCATATGAAAGAAAAATGATGAGTAACCCAAACATATAAGCAAGGCCGCATCAACGGAACACTTCGATTTTACGTTAGGTAAAAATAGAAATAGACACACATTTACCAAGTAAACCGTGTACCTGCTGGTCAATTTACAATTGTGCAACATGGCGAACGCAACCGCCCCCTACTTGATTAAGTAAACATAAGTTGAGCTAATCGTGCTAGCATTTTATGGTTTGGTGACAAAAGATCAGCTTCGACTGACGAAACTGGGACATTATCATACTGCTAACCACATATTTTGCATTTCGATTTTTAATGCAACGTAAACTGGTTTTGCGGACTCTTGAACGTTACGATGAATGCATCGGCCGTACTCTCGTTAGTGATGTTCTACGCGGGTGTACTTGTCGCGGTCGATTCTTCATCATTGAAAGTAGTATCGCAACCGGCGAATCGAACTGTGAGCTCTTATTCTACAAAAATAAAGCCTCTTAATACGCCTGTCGATGAACAGAATTTTACCACGCGACGACCTGTATAAACAGGCCCCTCGGTAGGATCCCACAAATCTGCCAAATCACCATATCACCGAGGTTAGTTTTGCTAATTAATTTTCATTTATAAGAAGAGACTACAGCAAGCCTGATTCTATAGCATAAATGATTCCGTTAAAACTGTATAGGTCCGGAAAATCTGAGACGAATGAAAGCCGCACGCAAACACGCTGAATTAAGCGCGTGAAGTTGCTAAGGCTAAAAAAGTTTACAGGCAAATCCGTCTATTGGACAACAAGGCTTTCAGAAAGGCAGCCGTAGGGTGTTTTGTTAGCGAATATGCAACTGACATTTTTAGGCGTGTGATTATAAAATTAATGCAGAAAACTGAGAACACCAGTTTAAGTCGAAAAGCAAAAAAAACTGACACAGGTCTTAAGAAATCAGTGTAATATTAAGGCACAGGTCTTAACAATCACTGTAAATAGTAGCTTCCCTGTGGAGGCGATTTGTGGAACTAAACTTCTAACTCGGCCCGGAGAAGATCAGGTGTGCCTAACAGGAAACTGGCGTATAGACAGCTTACAGCACAAGGGTATATTAGTAACGGCACTCATCAAAAAATTATGTTAGCGCTCTATGTGCATATCATCAACTTATTCCTAATTTTAACTTGCCACCTCTAAGCAGTCTGATCGGAGCCCTAATTGGTTTTTCGTTCATTTGTCTGGATAAGTCTTTTTGGTTTCAAACAAATGTTTAAATTAATTGGAAACATTATCAGAGTGCGTTGATATACCTGTATTTCAAGCAAACACTATATACTGTGAACATATGGTTATGCCGTTCAGGTATGCGTGGTAGATGGAACAACAAAGGTGCTTTCTAGATGGAGTTTAGCACCATATAGCATCGTTGCCCAAAGAAAAATCGTAATGAGTCTAGTGATAATATTCTCGTGCTCTTACTTTGACTATCTAGGTTCGTTTCAAAAACCTGTATAATTTTCCTCAAGGCGCCTATCATCAAATTACTCTGACCTCGATCTCACCATTGAAAACTTCATCGTTCTATTAAATATTCTTGTTTGGATTGAGAACTAAACATATCGTTAAATATTTGGTTAGAACCTCGAAGTTTTTGACTGAGCACAAACTTACACCAATCAAATTTATATATAATTTGAGGCAACAACTTCGATAAACATGAAAACATTTATTCCATATCGTATTGCATTCAATCTTCTAGAAAATCCTTAGTTGCATTCGAATCGGCTTCGCTGGCTGCTGTTTCATAAACTTGAAGCAGGAATTTGGTGATACCGGTTACTTGCATTTGCCTGTCCAATGTCTCTAAAAATGACGAATATTTGTTCGGATAGCGTCAGTACTTCCTACCGAAAAAATCGCAATTGAGTTAAAAAATAAGGACCAAATGCGCTTTTCAGGCACGGGACACTCTGAGCTTTGGCGTTGCCTGTTCGAGCTCCATTCTGCTCTCATGGATTCTATTCAAGCAATGGGCGAATAGAACTTCCTGACGGAAAACGCCGTCCACGAATTTCGCAAGTTGGTAGTTGTTTATTCATAAATCACTCAAAAATGACCAATAGTTTAGAGTCATCTTATAACATAACTGTAAGTCTACAAAGAATATCTATGAAAAAATCATTGCAGGCTTCTCAATCATCCATTGGCTTGTGTCATTTCGCTACAGAGCGGGACACTCCGGGTTAAATATGAAATAATAAGAAGATTTAGAATTTATTGATTTTTGTCTAGTTGATCCTCATTCGCGATAATGTGACGAAGAGCATTTCTAACGCACACACGAGGCTCGTATTCGTTGCACAGAGCTTTCTCAGTATCGTATCAACTGATCTTCGACAGGTGAGGTTAAAACTAATCTTAGTGTACAATTTGTCCGATTACATAACACGACAATTGAATCAATAAAACTTGAAATATTTCTAACACGGTAACTCGACCATCTCGTGATCTATGAGTGCCTCGTGGAAGTGCAACACGCAACGTTGATCACTTTGCCTGAAAAATACTGTACAATCTAAAGAAATGACATTGAGATTAACGCCAATGATTAAAACACTTAACCGTGAGAATACATAAGCGTGAGGATATATAGATCTATATGGTTCCTCGTTCCAGTGCTCCACGCACAAACAAATAAAAGCAGTATTTAAATTTAAAAGTTTTTCTTGAATAAAATTAATTTTGTTTCATTTTTTCTAGGCTGCGTGCATGTTTACCGAACAATGGATTTTTGTTCTTTTATGTTATGCGTGTCGACATTCAGGATCAAGGCGGTGTGGCTTTGGGTGATAAAACACACCCTGCGCCCCCTATGATCTGCAATAAATCGAGCATGTAATCGCCTTTTCTGTTGTATACGAGATCCGTACTTGCTCTAGAGACAATGCCTACAAAAAATGATCGTTACCAGCTACGACGGTTGTGATATGTACGACGTCTGTATGGGTTGCAAGTAACTAGGATATGACTGGGTATACTGCTGGATACAACAGTACCTGATATAACTTACTAACAGGCAGAAATTTCCTTTTAGTGGTTGTTTCAGCGGAAGTTTTTATTCGGATCACTGTGAGGTCGGTTCTCTTGTATCGATGCAGTTTCGATTTCTCCAAATCGTCGTCAGAGTCACATTAGCTTTAGCACTTATTCATTCATTTACGTACTTCTACACACGACAAACAGTAAGTCCATTTGTCGTTGTTATTCTGTTGCGTAAGTTTCAGGATTTCCAGCGCCAACTCTATAGTGTACCCCATAAACAGCACAATTCACCATAGGCAGCAGGTATCAGCTTCAATCATACCATATCCACCGGCAGAACAAGTCTCTCAGTCGCGATTTGTGCGAATCGGTTTATGAGCAGAATTTTTCCTGCTCCAAAATTCAACTAACACGTATAGTACTAATTCGTCGAATTGCTAAAACGCCGTTGTTGATTTCGAAAGGGCAATGGCCAGATTCATCAAAAAAACATTCTAAGCCAACCGGTAATGCGGCAGACGCAAGTTTATTCACAACCGTGTCCACTTCCACCAGCCATTTAACGCCTTAATAGCTCGTGGAATATACTATCAAATCACTTCTCACCTTGCGAAAAGCCATCGGTGAGCGGGAGTGTTCGGGTAAAGCTTTATAAAAGCAGCGCACCGTCAATGCTACTAGAGTAACTTCCAAAATCTAAGGTTAATACAATTCCGTTACATACATATGACTATCAGCTTGTATCCATCACATCGTACAACTTGCATGATAGTGTTCTGTTGGTAACAAATTATATGGGCTCTAAACATAAGGACTCCATAGAGACCTCATAATGATGAAACTTCGTTCTGTTTTGCGGCTGTTCTGTTCTGCCAGATGTCTGCCGTCATTTATCACTGCACCTATGGATCCCACCAAGCTGAATCCAGCCTGGATCAGCGGTACTTTTAGTATCTAGTGTTAATCTAGAGCATTTTGGCGTTTCGCCGTAACCTTTAACGTTTTGTCTCTCTATCACAAGGCCGATGAAGGCCATTACTAATGCACCACATAAAAATCCATCGTTTTTCGTTTGTCCAACGACAACCTATATTTGCATAACAAGAGGAGATAGGATAACCAATCTCACTTTCTGGTAATTTCCAAATAATGGCATTAATTATTCTTTTAGTCCCACAGGGGCAAGAACGATCCTTGATCCAAAGTTATTTACCGTCCACGAAACCGCTCTCGCATTTCTTCGTGAGAGTGCCCCTGTAGGTGTGCTGTGTATCGAATTAGTTGGTATCGAACGAGTGTACCTAAGTGTGGCATCCAGCTGCACGTTTTGTTTTTCGGGGCACACACTGCGCAAACTACAATGACGTAAAAACGTAGCAGGTCCTTCAATCGACGCCATGCTACCGGTTTAATTTGTCCTAACGGTGCGAACAATGCACGTAGAGGCTGTTCTTATGCACTGCCTTTGTCCTCCTTTACCAGCGTTAGAACAAACGATGGCAAATATTCACTTAGCATGATGTTTGTTTGGAAGGACGACTGGAGACACATATTATTAGGGTATTTGAAGTGTTAGCTTGATGCGAAACCAGTTCCCACCGTTAAAGGTGGAGGGTCCTAAAAAATAAGTTTACAATGTTTACCTCCACAGACTTGACTCCCACCACTGAAAATTACATTCTATTTCTGTTGAAAATTTCTTTGTAGCTGATGTAAACTTATGCCTACGATATATGAATACAGCAGCTAAGGTAAGCCAATCCAA
Source organism: Tropilaelaps mercedesae (assembly GCA_002081605.1). NCBI lineage: Eukaryota > Metazoa > Arthropoda > Arachnida > Mesostigmata > Laelapidae > Tropilaelaps > Tropilaelaps mercedesae. The sequence goes on along the minus strand of MNPL01029815.1, from coordinate 7,490 downwards.
ACGATGTGAACTTTGCAGACATGTTAGCGACTCGCCTATCATGTTTGGCCTTGACGACATTTATTGAACCTTAAGAAACACGGCAAAATCATAACTAATTAACGTGGGATAGCTCGTACGTTCTAGAATGTATGTACGTTTTTAACGACCCTCGCAACTTGACTGATGTTAAATTAAGCACTGACAGGAGATAGAACAGAACTTGACACTTACATCAATTACTGTTATATGACTCTAAATGATTTTGTTTTCTCAAGTTGGTTTTGGTGTAGCGGAAAACAACATACTTTACGAATTATATTCAGCTTTTCATTCACTTTGAAGCTCGACGCGCCGATTAAGTGCAGCCTCGGGCATACGAAAAATGACGCTTTCCATACGCATCAAGTTCGGTCAGGTACCTAAGACAGCTGGATGACGGTGGCTCAGACATGACACAAGAAAAGCACTTCAGCACTTCTTTTTCCATAAGGTAATAATGTACAGATAGGAATGTCAATAGGATCTTTAGATGCAATTAGTTGTAAGATAATGCATGTTTTTTGCGGCTACATTCGCCGGTCTGCTGTGTCCACATCATTGCGCGAACCACACACGCTGCGTTAATGAGTGTGAAATAAACTATTTATTTTGCTAACACTAATATCTGAGCGTTTTGGATAAAGTTACAGATTTATTACACGGATGCTATGTGTAAACACGAGATATCCTACACAGTAGCATAGCCCCTATTTTCCTTTGAAGATGAAGTCCTTATGGTAATAATTCTTAAATGTTTCTGGTAGCAGTCAGCAAGATTCTTAAGAGCACTGCGGTGTTTTTAGCGCTATTTTCAATAAAGTTGTGCTTTTTGGGGCAATGCACTCAGCATTGATCAAATCATCAAAATGGCGACCAACCATCGACCGACTTTGGTGTGGCCTAAAGGTGTCAATTACGTAGCATCTTTAATGATAATTCAGCAGATCAGGCACAGTGTTGAGCTTTTTAAAAATCTGCATCAAAACATCTGAACTTCCACGCCTTACCAGAAATGACACTTCGAAACTAGTAAAGGAGACGTCCCTAATGCCTTATTTCTAACGCATACACGTATGCAATCCAGTGCCTTCTCAGCTATTCACTTTAGGGGTTTATAAAATACAAAACAGAAATTATCCACAAGAATATTTTTTGTCCACCTATTATGCAGCTTGCAAGGGACCTAGCATATGCTAGGAAATTCCCCCAAACCATTGCAAATGCAATGCATCTCCAATCCAACACCTTTCCTTTTTTGTTGCCCTTTTTTCCACGTACTTGGTAAACATAGATGAGTTTTTTTCTTTCTGCATATGCTTGCAAACGAAGTCAAAATGGTAGGTTATAAGAGTTGTTTTTTGGTGGCTGGAAACTTGGTTGTAAAATTGACTTTTAAATATGAGAATCGCGGTTATGACAAACAAAGTATTTTTCATTTACACTTTTTATAACCTTAGGGTGCTCGAAGTAACTGCAACAACGACTCTCCTGGAACAGAGTCAACCAAATAAAATTCATCTATACCATTTACGTTGCAGTACGTGTCAATACCGAGTTAGATCTAGTGTGTCGAGCTGGCTTAACTGATTTTATTCGAGTGTAAATGAGTCAAACCCAGAATGGCCGTTTTCGTTAAAATAAATTGTTTTATCAAAATCGAGCAAGTTTTGTGGCATCTAAGCCGGCATTCTCATGACAAACAAACCTTAGCTATGTTCAAACTTTGTATCTGAACTACGCATCTAGAAACGACAATTAAAGTTTGATTTATCGACCTGCAAAAGTTCGAGATGATTTTGTGAGGTTGGTAGTATAATATATGTATATATGTGCATATATATATATATACAAATATTGCATACTCGCGTATGTTGTCAGCTACGACTTTACGCTGTCGGGTTTATTGACAAAAGCCGACGAACCTGTGGACCTTATTTCTGCTCATTCAATGTCCCGTCAACGCAGTGCTACGCAAAAGGGCGTACCAGAATAAATGCACATGAATGATCACCTCAAATAAACAACAGTAGCATACCTTCGTTTTGTCGGTATCGCATAGCAATTTATTGTAGCCCCCCTATTAAAGTTGCTTCCTTTCAGCTGCAGTTTATCATTATAACCGTACCCAACTAAGTAATAAGAACTCATCAAATATAACCTTCTTACTTCAAATCTTTATTGACGGTTCAATAGTTTGGCGCCTAGCACCCGCAGTCGAATTGATTAGCTTCTCCCTTGCAGAATAGGTGAAAAGGAAGACCCTACCTTATCATAAGTTGATGTTGCAGCGTGATCCACAGGGTTCTTTGACACGCAAATACGCCCCATGGATGAAAGCTGTTGATTTTCCTGGACGAAACTCTGTAAACCATTTCTGACCTTGTGTGAACCTAGAAAAGCAACAAAATGTCGACATCTGACGAGACTATCCAGTGACCGAAGGATATTTCGCCACCATCGTCCGACAGACGGGAGCCACAGTCAAATCCTTTTTTGCCGACAGCTTCTGAAAGCCACGATTACCAATCCACCACTAGTCCTAGGCGTAGTTCCAAACACGCTTTCAGTACCGTGTAAAATCTATACAAGTAAAAAGATAGCCTATTGTCCACCCTTGTATGGTGAGCGCTGTTCTTACAAACGTCGGCTGGCTGCTCATCAACAAACTTCTGTCCTTTGGCAGCAGCGTCTGTGGGGGGCGCAGAAACGACGACGATTACCACCAAGACAAGTAGCTCTTCATCAGTGATAAGGGAGGTTTCAGGGGGTCGAACTCAGTTCGCAGATGCTCCCGAAGCAGAATTCCGTGCAGAACCAGCCTTCACGCGGCCGTCTATCCTGTTAAACAAACGGATTGAATTTGCAGTCGCATCCATACCTCTCTACCGTACTGTGGCGGGACGTTTTGTTCATTTTAGTGGATGATCTGAGAGATGACGCTTTCGAAAACGCTATGCAGTATGCTGATGCGTTAAAACGATGTAGACTTTCAGTGTCCCCTGCGACGATCTATCGAACATAGCTGCATGATTTGGTGATTAAAGCACATTTCTGCGCATACCAAATATGATCGTGGTTTCTATCCTGCCAGACAAAAAAAATATTTAAACAGAAAACGAGATGACATGATTCGAATGACCTTGTACTTGCATCGAAACGTTTAAAGGGCTGCCCAGGTGAAGCGGGCGTGCATGTAGACCCCGAACGATGCCACAATTTGTCGTACAAACAACGGTCAAACCATTGCTCCACCTAAAACGCCACACAGCAAATGCGACAATGTTGTAGGTCATTCAAATGAAATTCATTAAACATTTAACGCTATCCAGGCCGCCAATGTGTGTGCCAGGCGGTTCAAGATATTCGGACCACTCTCGGTATACTGACACTGAGTGTGCATGTGCATGTGTGTGTGTGTGTGTTTATGTATGGTCACCAATAATAAATTACATAGGCTCCAATTCAAATGTGGCTACGACCCCGAGACGTGGTTACCTAAATAAAAAAAGTTCGCAGCGAGATGGTACAGGCTAACTTTACAGAACAGCTAATACCAACTGTACAGTGCTTGATAAGCGTGTAGGCAAGTCAAAACAGTCATCAAGTGCCTAAAAATAGTTGTATTCTGTACATTGGCTACTCGCCTTGTTAGCATACAGATGAAGAACTACAATTAAATGCGCCGCGCGAATCAATAAGTAGCTGCATAAAGTCTAAATACGGTTTAGCCCAAAAACCCATTCAGTCTGGCCTAACCTCAGATGACGACGTGATTTTTCGGTGCTGGTTCAAATCGGCGCTGGTATGAAACCTCTGACACATCTGCAATTTGCCGTGTAAGACGTCGCAAACAAACGAAATAATGGTCAGATACGAGCATACCCTCCAGCTAAAAATACGACTTAATAGCAGCTGCTGTGTCCGCCACTCATCGAACTCTCAGTGACTTTCCGTTTTTCTCAACCAGAACAGTCAGCTTAATCATTCTTCAGCAGAATCTCGAGAGCACAGTTCTCCAGAACGGCATCGGATGTATCTCGTCTCATGCCAACACGATTTCTTAGTGGCATCCGGCGATTATCCCAGATGTGGACCTGGAGCAGCAACAAGTTTTAGCATCAGCCCCACTATCGACTCGGCAATCCTATTCAAATTAGCCCCGCCCTTGTGTAATCGAGAATTTAGATATGACCAATGATTCCAGCAAAGCGGAAGTACCAGACAAACGGCTACCGGAAGTGGCCGATGCCCGAGCAGCGGATATCCGTAGACGAATCGTGCCCTATGCCAAGCGCCAGAATTCCTTATTTATGTCCGGGACTCCTTTTTTCGCCTGACCTGGTCCACAAGGCTAGAGTGTCCTTCTCCTAGAACCAAAGCAAGCGATTTTTGGTCTTTTTTTGGAGTTTTTATCACTACGTTCAACAAGAGGCAGGCTCGAGCGTATCAGGATGTTTGTTCGTTTCAATCCAAGGAGCTTTCCGCTTGATTTACTACATTATGAGTATATTTAGATACCATCATGTGGCCGATTCGTTTTCACCGCCTGAAAACCTGGGTCAAAGCTTCCATCGGCATGAGCTAATGAGATGATCTCAACGGCTGGAGTACTTGAATCGTGAACCTAGAAAGAAACGTAAGCCCAAAAAGAAAATGTCGATATCCGCGCACGTCACTGGGCTGACGTTGTTGCTGTGGCGAGTGCTGAAGCCGTCGTCTCGATGGCTGTTCGGTGTTGCTCGACGCTCGTCTACACGTACGAGCTTCTGGTCTCGATCGGGCAACACCGACTGAGGCTGTCCGCCTTCCATCCTTCCTTTCTTCTTTCCAGGAGAATCTACGGGGAGAATACGAGCGATTGGTTGAGCCATTCGACGGAAACTCTCGAATTTTGCTTCTAGATTGGGACATAACAAGCGAACACAAAACCCAAACGGTTGCGGAACCCCAGTCACCCCACCGTGTGCTCAAGTCAACATTGTACACCATCGATCCGAAGCCAGTACGTACAAGAACGGCTTCGACAGCTCCTGTGATGGCTGAACTAAGATGAAGTAACTAGACCAAGATGAGCACACGGCATTTACGGTCTGACACACGCCTCGATGTACGAATCATGCTGTCTCTTACACCACTATGCCATAATTGAAACAATCGGTCAGTGGTTAAGTATGATGAAAAGGCAACAGTCGAGGTATGACGCCTGAGATTGCTAAAAATCTTTTATAGTTTGTTGTTCACTTGAAGTGGCTGCGTGTGCATTTTCTCTCTTTAGCCCCCCCTTTCTTTCTTTCGAGTAACTAAACGGTTAGTGTGCTTCAGCATGACAACGACAACAACAGCTACAACAACAACACCAAGAACCATAGAGAAGAACGTTTCGTTTTGAACCTTTGGACCTTAGAAAGTTGCTGCTCGACGACAGCTAGGCACAATGGCCGGCGTGTCGTATGTCACACAACTGTTTAACTGATTCTACTCAGCCCGTACTGTGCCGTTTGTCTCCTGCGAAGTGTGCTGTGTTAGAGCTAAGTCTCGTGGCCGATGGTCGGACGGAGATCCGTCAGCGCCCGGATCAACGTTGGGAGAAGTGACCTAGAGAGAAAAAAAGTGGCAGAGTGGTGGCTTCAACCCTCCACCACCTGACAGGGGTGGACGCACGAACCTGTTGGGTACACAGAGCGGGCCCAAAGTTACCCATAAAGAATTTTTCACATTATCATCAGTGATCAACACAGTAATTCATCACCGAATCGTCGTCCTTTGAGGTATCTCACGTTCTAGATATCGAGTGGTTTATGCATTTCACTGCTCTGCCACAAGCAATAAACGAGCAACGAACAACAACAACATATGAAAAAAATGTAAAAGACGTTAAAAAAATGAGAATAATGCAATTATTTTGGTGACCTGACCTAGAACGTCGCACCAAAGCGCATCCGTTCTGACCATCCATTAAAACAAAAAGTGACTAATTGGAGATAAGACACAGGCTAACTACAACACGGAGATGGTCTCTTCGATTACCGATGAAGATGCTCCTTCGCCTTCGACGGCATAACATAAATGCAACTAAGCAATAAGAACAAAAAAGAAAAAAAAATTAGCGCGGGTACGCGGAATGGGTAGGACAGGGTGATATATCTGCCGAACAGAGGCGGCAGCGTGGATGAGCTATAGAATAGAGGAGAGAGCTTATTTCTCGTTTAGGATATATGGATAGTATATGCTTTATTCCTTACACGTTGAAGAGTTCGCGGGTAGAGGCGGTGCGCCTCGCGGTTCGGCGTGTCTTAGTCTCTTCGGTCGCTTCATTCGCTGCTGTCTCATACTCCCCGCTGACGACTTTGTGTATCTGTAACGGGAGCTGCTTAATCACCACATTCACGACTCTAATACGAGTTACATCAACTATACGCTACCGTCAGCGTACACATGGGAAAAACAGAAGTACAAGGTGGCCCTCGTCAGCAGGGACGATGACGTGAATCCACTAACACACTGTTCAGAGCAATAACCCAACTTTGTAGTTTGTCCATGATGAAAT